>JASCZW010010920.1:0-34231 GCA_034211315.2 Aedes japonicus | reverse complement strand
AACAAAATTTGGTGATAAGTTAATCATTGTGAGAAAAAGTATACATCAACATCGTCAGTTCTAACAGGTTGATAAGCTTCTGCAATTGATTCTAATCATTTAGCAAAATTTGATAAAACACCTCGACATAACCACGCTCATTCAATCTGAATTCAGCATAACATCCCCATCAACTTTCATGCAAATGTAAATCAGCTTTCCGCAAACGTTCCAGTTCAATGCTAAAGATTAAAGTATCAAACATTTCCCACATCACTCTTCAAGCCTCTAGAGAATTTCCGTCACCGTTTCCCTTTCGCCATATCGTCCCATCGTTCCCCTCAACCTAGCCACCAACCTCGGCTCTCATACGGTATACTATCTTTTTCCACTTCACCCAGCTATAAATAATCACATACATTCGAGAACAAACTAACTCTTCCGCTCTCTCACACACGCACTCATATTCAAACATGGCTAAAATTCATATCCCCCCACCATCCACAAGGGAAAACATCACGTCGCCACCAACCGCCCTCATTGCCACCCACGCACTCAATCTGCCTGCCAACGCCTGCCACCCACTCGCATGGGAAAAGCGCGCCTTAGCTTTGAATTTCTCCTCTGTGCGCCCGTTCCTACGCTTTCCATGCTTTCAAGCTTTGTCGTCGTCGTCTTCTCGTCGTCCTCGTCGTCGTCTAGTTTATAGCATACATGCTCATTCCATTCCATTCCACCACCCATCGACTGTTTTGGATCGAGTCAGCGGATCACCCCACAGCAGCAGCATGGCGTAGTCAGGGCGAAAGCTCATCTGTGTAAGGACCTCTGCCGTGGTAGAAGCAGCAGAAGCAGCAGCACCTTCATCACCGTAAATGTGAACCGGAATGGGTGTGAGTGGGCTGCAGCATGTTGGTTGGGCAGGAACGACCCGGCCGGCAGGAGAAGGGTGGAGAGTTAGCCAAACTTCCCAGCACACCGAGCACACCAAGCAGGCAAGCACACTAAGCGGATCATAATTTTCTACCTCGTTCGCACCGAGAGAGAGAGACACACAGGCTAGCACACAGTACTAGCAAGTGGCGCAAAAGGATATGATGATGGCACACGGACAAAATGCTCGTAAATTGGAGTTGGAAAAGGGTAGCGAGGTGGCCTGGTGGAGGGAGCTCTTCCCCATACCGACTGAGGACGACGACGACGACGACGACTTTCGGTGAACTCTTTGTCAGCTGCTGAGGTTTCGAAGGGATTGGGAAATGGTTGGCTGTCGTTGGTGTGCAGAGAAAGTTCTACTTTGCCATACGACACACGGGCAATGGCAGAAGCAGAAGCAGACACAATTTACTCTTCACTCTTTGGCTCCGGTGGCAGTGGTGGGGGCTCTACTGGCTGCTTCTCGGAAACGGTAGAGCTACCAGATGGTTTTCTAAGTGACTTAAAGGATGTCCACGATGAAATTGCCACACTGTGAAATTGCTCTAACTTTTTAACCGTTGGGTAGAATTTAATGAAAATTTGGGTGGATTTAGGTCATAGTGCATTATTTACATTCTGCAAGTTTTAAAGTCCTGTGATCAAAACTCGCGAAAATGGAGTCGAAAGAACAGCTCGTGCGTGATAAAATCTTGCGCATTCATCACGAGAACAAGGATCTCTCGCATCGTTCCATCGCTAAAACGTTGCGAGTGATTAAGCGGTTCGAGGAACGGTTGACCACCGATCGGAAGCCCAGAAGTGAAGGAAAAAGTATTCCGTACAACACCAAAAATCACAACCGCGTAGTTGGGGCCTTCAACCGAAATCCGAACGCCTCCGTTCGGGATGTGGCTAAGAAGCTACACCTAAGCCGAAGTTTTGTCCAGAAGGCCAAAACTAAGGCTGGGCTTCGAACGTTCAAGGTACAAAAGGCCCCTAATCGCGACGAGAAGCAGAATAAGTCCGCCAAAACCCGTGCCAGGAAGTTGTACCTCAACATGCTGACGAAAGTTGAATGCTGCATCATGGACGACGAAACATATGTGAAGGCCGACTTCAAACAGATCCCCGGCAACCTGTTTTTCACGGCCAAGGATAATTTCAGCGTTCCGGAGCATGTCCGCACTAAGAAGATGTCCAAGTTTGCGAAGAAATTCCTGGTTTGGCAAGCCATCTGCACGTGCGGGAAGCGGAGTGCACCTTTCGTGACCCAGGACACGATGAACGGACAGGTGTACATAAAAGAGTGCCTCCAGAAGCGGCTGCTTCCTCTCCTGAAGGCCCACAACGTCCCAACAATCTTCTGGCCGGATTTGGCCTCATGCCACTACTCCAAGGACTTGCTGAAGTGGTATGCGGACAATAAGGTCAATTTCGTGCCGAAAATGTTCAACCCTCCCAACACTCCGGAACTCTGCCCCATCGAGAAGCAGCACCTTCTTAAACGACCTAAGGTAGTGAAGACAGTCGAGGAACTGAAGAAAGTATGGGTTTACATGCAAAAAACGGTTGATTCACAGGTTGTGCAGAATCTTATGGCCGGGGTTAAGGCCAAGGTGCGGGCATTTGCGTATGGACTGTAAATAAAATACGAATAAAATGGTAAAATGAAGTTTAATAGTTATTTCTCAATCCCTGAAAATTTGATGGCAATCGGATGAAAACTCGAATTTTGCGAATCAATTTTGTGTGTGGCAATTTCATCGTGGACACCCTTTAGGGTATGTGTCACCTAACTCAGCCTATTATGCAATGATCGATTATTATAATTTATAAACTTTTTAAGCTGTAAGCGAGATTCAACTAGTTAGACACTTGCTAAAGTAAGTTTGATAATACATATGGTAGCATGTATCACAAAAAGGTACACAACTCTTTTTATAAAGTCAGAAACATTCGAGGGATATGGATTTAATGTCAGGTTATAGGCACCAAATTGGATCTATTCATGGATGCAACTTCGTCCCGTTCGATGGATTTATTACAAAATGCAGTCTCTGTACGGTTTGATATTATGAATAAGGCATTGCTTGCTGTATTCGATTTTCTTAATTCAACATTTCACAAAACAAACTAGAGTAAAACTGCCCCGAAACACTTAAGTGATGTTCATATATGATCCATCAGCCATTCAATAATGAAAACATTATATTTCACTATACAATGATTTTGTTTCTTCGGTTTTTTGTTTAGATGAGCCACTTGAATATAAACAACCACAAAAATATGCCACTTGAAATTTTACCACTAACAACCTTGTTTCTACGTTATTGATAAAAATATGTCCCCAACATTGGGTCTACGATTTTCTTGTAAAGTTATTGTTATTTTACCTATGTGAACAATTAGTTAGTAACGTGTAACTATTTTCTGTACATCCAGGCTGCATTACTCGGTTTATCGATTCAATTAAGCCAAATTTAGATTACTTGAAGATCGTGTAAATTATCTGTTCAGCTTAACCACTGAAATCATGATGACCAAAAAGTTCAAGAAATCGAAAATTACGCGGAACTGAACAACTATAAGTTGATTAATATCGTCTGAATTGCTTCGGATTACATCGGTCATCGTAATAGTAACATGATTTTGTTGATTATCGCTAAATTATTGACACATTTGGTACATAGGCCGAAAGGAGGAGCTAGGCAACATAACATCCCCTTGCCCTAATTGTTTCATTGATATTTTGCGCATTCAGAATAGCATGTTTATCAGTTTTGTTGGCTAAAAGGTCCTCAGTAGAGTCGATTCTGGTGCAACGGGATATGAAGTCGGCACCGTTCAGAAATGAGAGTGAGCAACCAGTTCAGAAATGAGAGTGTTTATGCGATTTTCAGATGACGAAAATGTGTGAATTTCGCTGCAAGAATTGATTGCATTGATTGCAGATTGATTGATTGATTGAAGAACACGAAGAACTTGAATAACTTTTCGTTTGATGACGGAGAGTGGAACAGAACAAATTAATAACTGACGTTTCAGCTTTCAGAAAACCTCTTGGTGAGCGCGAGCCATCATTTTTTAGTTGAATATTCTTCGTAACGTTAGTAGAAAACCAATCGCAACTATCAAAAGCATGCGAAAAACCGCTTGACTTCGGTAAATGACGAGAACCTGCTTAAGAAACCAAAATTGCTAAAATGCGGTATCCTCTATGCGACAACCAGTTATTGGTCAGTCAGTTGACATACTCTTGTTTTACAGACTTCTTGTTTCCCTTAAATTATTTTGCGATTGTATTATTTCTAAGCGTTATGAAATGACTTGAAAATAGTTACTTCAATATTTTTCCAATTCCACGTCATTGAATCTCATCATAGCATTCACTGCTTAATTTCCATACCAAAACAAATTAGCTATCGATCTCTAAAAAATGTAGATAAAGGTTTTTTTTAGTTATTTACCATTTATTACGTCCAAAGTTCATGCAAAACTGGTGGCCGTAGAGTCTTTTAATTCAGATAACGAAAATTAGAAATAAATAATGATACATAAAGTTGTATATTGAAGTAACGCAATTTGTTGCTGCAATCCAAGAAATCTAACAAGTTCTCTTTCAGCATCCGTTCTTATATTTTCAGACATTCTTCTCTTTTCAGTGAGCGAGTAATGGCGCTATATCCGTAAGCCATAGGGAGGTGGGACTATAGTTTATGTTTGGGTTCCACCCGTTTGAAGAAATGGAGCATCACTTAACCTTCTTAGACTAGATGCTCCCAACGACCATTTTAAAATAATTTTTTGATCTGTACACTGAAGGGGGCATTCTGTTCAACTATTTACTCCGACTATTCATTTCCTTTTTACTTTGATAACTACTGAAGGCTACGTGGGTTTCCCGTGTCTTTTTAGGCTCCCGGAAGTGTGACTGTTGTGGATTGTACGCCTTAGTTGGTGGAAAATTCCGACTCCGAAAAGTATTCCAATTGCTCGGATATGAAAAGTAATTAAGTTTTCAGAGTGAACAAAGGGTTTGTTGATGGATTATAATGACTGGCACTCGCAAATAGCTCATAAAGATAAATTTTAGAGAAACCTGTTACATTGCAACTTTCGGCAGGTTTACTGTGGATCAGGATATTGATATTTATCTTCTGGGGGAGAGGATACACTTTA
Source organism: Aedes japonicus (assembly GCA_034211315.2). Lineage (NCBI taxonomy): Eukaryota > Metazoa > Arthropoda > Insecta > Diptera > Culicidae > Aedes > Aedes japonicus. The sequence continues at coordinate 29,155 of JASCZW010010920.1, read as the reverse complement.
CTATGCCAGTTTTGATAATTCATTTGGACTTCCAGTTGATTTTTTCATGATAAAAAGCAGAATATCAAGAGTATTTTAATAACTTACGAGAAATTGAAAAAAAAAAAAAGCTGGGGAGTTGGTCAATCTGCAAAACCTTTAATAAGTTGGTGGAATAACATTTCCGATGTGTTAATAAACTTTACAGAACTTTTTAGAATTTCCAGGATTGTGATACAGAGGAAATTGAATACACATCAAAAATGAATTGATTGTTTTTCTCGATTTGGTTTGGTATTAAAAATGATCAAGTAGTAAGAAGTTCTGAAGTCCCTGAAGTTCTGAGAAATACCCAAAAAATCATGGGAAGTTCCTTGAATCTCTGGATAGTTGTCTGAACTTCTGAGAAGAACCCTTAATATCTGTGAAGTTCTCTGAATTTCTGTGAAATTCTCTTAACTTCTGGAAAATTTCTGGAAGCTTCCAGAATTTATGGAAAATTCCCTTAATTTCTGGGAGTTACCCTGAATATCAGGGAAGTTGCCTAAACTTCTGGGAAGAACACTTCACTTCTGGGTAATTCCCTGATTTTCTGAAAAATTCCCTGATTTTATGGGATGTTCCCTAAACACCAGGTTAAATAGCAATACTTCTGGAAAGTTTCCTGAATTTTTAGGAAGTATCCTGAAGTTCTTCACTTTGATTGTTGTTTTTTGTATTCTCCCAATACGCGGAGTAACGATCTATGACGACATGCGTCAGAAGCAGATAATTTCTCATCTACATGAGAGGCTCAAGGAGTGGTCAGTAATTTATTGCTAGAATGAATAAAAATGAAGAGAAAGTATTGATAGGTCCGTATAGCGGAACGGCAGGAATTGAAAGATACAAATTTGAAAACGAGTTGAGGGCATTTTGAACGGTAGTATCCGATCGAGCACATAGTTTTTTACCAAGCCACCCAGTGCAGTTTAGGCAAGGGGGAGGATACCCCCTTGACTGGTAAAAGATTATGCAATCGATCGTGCTCTTATACTACTTGTTGCTTTGATCTAGTTCTAGCGATTGTTGTCCAATAAACGAAAGAGCAAATATTCCTCGTCGTCTGCTAACGACGCACTAGTGACCATAAAAACTATTAGGTCAAACCAATCTATGGCCCAAAGTTTGCGATAAATCTTGATCTTCAATCTGCGATCTCTGAAAAAAAAACTTCTGATCTCTGATGTTGAATAATTGACAGGATGCCAGGTGTTGGTGGGATTAACAACAAAAAATACAGCACAGGTACGGGGAAGGCAAGTTGGTCTATTTTAGCTGGTTCTATTCAAGTTTTGCTGGTGCAAATCAAGTATAAAGTAGTTCCAAATATAGACCACGTAAGATAAGAAACGTAATTTTGTGAGAAGACGCTAAAATATGAGATATTGGAACCGCGGTTCTCCGTCCCACAAGGTTCAGCAATAAAAGATCACAAATAGTACCTTCTGTAAGATATTGCGTGACTGAGTTGAACGGATTGAAATCTTATCCTGGAATTACATGCTGATTGGGTGAGATCGTTTCTTTATATTTTTTTCGATATTTTGCCTAATACTACCTAAGAATCATAGAATATATATATATATATATATATATATGTATATATATATATATATATATATATATATATATATATCTATATAATAAAAATGAGTTGGGGTTTCCTTTGTCACGATTTAACTCGCGAGCGGAAAGACCGATCGACGTGAAATTTTGTATGCAGAAATTTTTGGGACCGGAGAATAATCTTATGGTGGTTTGAGACCCCTCCCTTCACTGAAAAGGGGGCTCCCATACAAATGAAACATCGAATTTCTACACAACTCGAGAACTAATCAAGCAAAAGAAACCAAATTTAGCATGTGTGAGTTTTGAAGGCAAAAAAGGTTTTTATGGTAGCTTGAGAACCCTCCCGTCATAAAAGGGAGGCTCCCATACAAATAAAACACAATATTCTGCATAACTCAGGAACTAATCAAGCAAACGGAACGAAATTTAGCATGTGGTGGTTTTTAAGACAAAAAATGTTTCTATTCAAATTATCGAGACCCCTTCCCATCCTAAACGGGGGGGGTTAGGGCTCCGATACAAATGAAATACACTATTCTGCATGACTCGAGAACTAATCAAGCAAATGGAACCAAATTTAGTATGTGGTGGTTTTGAAGACAAAAAATTGTTCTATGTTGATTTGAGACCCCTCCCCTTTCTGAAAGGGGGGGGACCTATTCAAATGAAACGCAAATCCTTGCATAAGGAACTTATAAGAGAAATGGAACCAAACTTCGCATGTGGAAGTTTTTGAAGGAGGAAATGTTTCTATGGTGATTTGTGACTCTTCCGTCATATGAGAAGGAAGAGGGGAGGGGGTGCTCTCAAACAAATGGAACCCAAATTTCTGCATAACTCGAGAAATAATCAAGCAAATGGAACCAAATTTGGAATGGACGAGTTTTTTAAGGCATGAAATGTTTTAATGGTGGTTCAAAGCCCCTCCTCCCTCTAAAAAGGGGGGCTCTCATACAAATGAAACAAATTTCAACCAAACATGAGAACTATACCTACTGCTTTGTGTATTCAGTGGTTTTGGGTCCGGGAAAGCATCTTATGATAGTTCGAGAGCCCTCCCGCTTCTAGAAAGGGTGGGATCCCATGCAAATGAAAAACAAATTCCTGCATAACTCGAGAACCAATCCAGCAAAAGGAACCACATTTGGCATATGGAGGTTTTTGAAGGAGAGAAATGTTTTTATGGTCATTGAGACTCTTTCGCCTTCTGAAGGGGGGTGGAGGGAGCCCTCAAACAAATGAAACACAAATTTCTGCATAACTCGAGAACTAATAAAGCAAATGGAATCAAATTTGGCATGTGGATTTTTTTAAAGGAGGGACATATTCCTATGGTGGTTTAAGACCACTGCTCTGAGGATCCCATAGAAATTAAACGCAATTTTCTGCATAACTCGAGAACTAATAAAGCAAATGGAATCAAATTTGGCATTTGGGGGTTATTGGAAACAGGATTTTTATTTATATTAAAATGGATTTCTGTCTGGCTGTCTGTCTGACCGATCGGAGTGAAAATATGCATGCAGGTATTTTTGGGGCTGGGGAAGGTTCTTATGATTGTTTGAGTCCGCTTCCCCCTTCCGGCTCGCATACAAATGAAACACAAATTTCTGCATAGCTTGAGAACTCATCAAGCAAATGGAATCAAAAATGGTATGCGGGGTTTTTTGAATGCAAGAAATGTTTCTATGGTGAATTCAAACACAAACTTCAACCAATCCTGAGAATTATCCAGGTAACTAAGCCACAAACTGTGTATTGTCTGGGTAAGAAGAATGTTCTGATAGAAGTTTGAACTCCTTATTACTCAAAAAACTCATTAACAAAAAGGGTCAGTTCTATGTAATGTTCACTCATTTATTAGTAGGCGTAGCAACGCTCGCACCGGGATCAACTAGTATATATATATATATATATATATATATATATATATATATATATATATATATATATATATATATATATATATATATATATATATATATATATATATATATATATATATATCTATATAATAAAAATGAGTTGGGGTTCCTTTGTCACGATTTAACTCGCGAGCGGATGGACCGATCGGCGTGAAATTTTGTATGCAGAGATTTTTGGGGCCGGAGAATAATCTTATGATTGTTTGAGACCCCTCCCTTTACTGGAAAGAGGGGCTCCCATTCAAATGAAATAAAAATTTCCACACAACTCGAGAACTAATCAAGCCAAAGAAACCAAATTAAGCATGTGTGAGTTTTTGAAGGCAAAAAAGGTTTTTATGGTAGCTTGAGAACCCTCCCCGTCATAAAAGGGGGGGCTCCCATACAAAGAAAACACAATATTCTGCATAACTCGGGAACTAATCAAGCAAACGGAACGAAATTTAGCATGTGGTGGGTTTTTAAGACAAAAAATGTTTCTATGTTGGTTTGAGACACCCTCCCATCCTAAAGGGGGGGGGGCAGAGGTCTCCGATACAAATGAAATACACTATTCTGCATGACTCGAGAACTAATCAAGCAAATGGAACCAAATTTAGTATATGGTGGTTTTTGAAGACAAAAAATTGTTCTATGTTGATTTGAGACCCCTCCCCTTTCAGAAAGGGGGGGAACCTATTCAAATGAAACGCAAAACCTTGCATAACTCGAGAACTAATAAGAAAAATGGAACCAAATTTCGCATGTGGAAGTTTTTGAAGGAGGGAAATGTTTCTATGGTGATGTGAGACTCTTCCGTCATATGGGGAGGAAGGGGGGAGGGGGTGCACTCAGACAAATGGAACCCAAATTTCTGCATAACTCGAGAAATAATCAAGCAAATGGAACCAAATTTGGAATGGACGAGTTTTTTAAGGCAAGGTTGCGGCTTATCATTTTTGACTTATCCATATTGATTTGCCGATAGCTCTTCTCAGAAGCTCAATTTCAAAATATAATGTATGATGAACTTATGGTGCTTGAGTAGACCTACAACTTGGTCTAACAATACATAGCTCTATCTCTAATATCTGAGGAATAAGAGCGTATATTCGCAGTGATCTTCGCGATGAAATTCGCGGTGAAGATCACGCGAGGATCACTGTGAATATACGCTCTCATGTCGAAGATATAGGAGTTAGAGCAATGTACTGTTAGACAAAGTTGTAGGTCTACTCATGCACTACAAGTTCATCATACATATTATCAAATCGACCCTCTGAAAGGAGATATTGGCAAATCAATATGCCTGAGTCAAAAATGATAAGCCGCAAACCTGTTTTAAGGCATGAAATGTTTTTATGGTGGTTCAAAGCCCCTCCTCCCTCTAAAAAGGGAGGCTCTCATACAAATGAAACACAAGTTTCAACTAAACATGAGAACTATGCCTACTGCTTTGCAAATTTGTAGTCAGTGGTTTTTGGGTTCGGGAAAACATCTTATGATAGTTCTAGACCCCTCCCGCCTCTAGCAAGGGGGGATCCTATGCAAATGAAAAACAAATTCCGGCATAACTCGAGAACTAATCAAGCAAATGGAACCAAAATTGGTATGGGTGAGTTTTTCAAGGCAAGAAATGTTTTTGTGGTAATTTAAGACCTCTCCTCACTCTGAAAAGGGGGGCTACCATACATACGAAACACAAATTTAAACCAAACATGAGAACTATCCCTACCGCTATGCAAATTTGTATGCAGAGGTTTTTGGGTTCGGGAAAGTATCTTATTAGAGTTCAACACCCCTCCCGTCTTTAGAAAGGGGGGCTCCCATGCAAATGAAAAACTATTTTCTGCATAACTCAAGAACTAATCAAACAAATGGAACCAAATATGGCATGTGGAGGTTTTGTAGGCAAGAAATGTTTCTTCGGTGGTTTGAGACCCCAAGCAAAAGAAACCAAATTTAGCATGTGTGAGGTTTTCAAGGCAAGAAAGGTTTCTATGATGGTTTCAGATTCCTCTTCGCCCTGAGGCTCCTATACAAATGATATACAATATTCTGTATAACTCGAGAACCAATCAAGCAAATTGAACCAAATCTGGCATGTGGAGGTTTTTGTAGATGAATACTGTTTCAATGCTAATTTGAGACCCCTCCCTTTTCTGAAGGGAGGAAGGGGCTCCCATACAAATGAAACACAAATTTATGCATAACTCGAGAACTAATCAAGAAAATGGAACCAAATTTGGCATATGGAGGTTTTTGAAGGAGAGAAATGTTTCTATGATGATTTGAGACCCCTCCGCCTTCTAAAAGTGGAGGGAGGGATTTCCCATATAAATGAAACACAAATTTTTGCATAACTCGAGAACTAATTAAGCAAATGGAACCAAATTTGGCATATGGAGGTTTTTGAAGGAGAGAAATGTTTTTATGGTCATTGAGACTCTTCCGCCTTCTGAAGGGGAGGGGGGCTCTCAAACAAATGAAACACAAATTTCTGCATAACTCGAGAACTAATAAAGCAAATGGAATTAAATTTGGCATGTGGATGTTTTTGAAGGTCAGACATATTTCTATGGTGGTTTGAGACCCCTTTGGCCTCTGAAAGGGGAGGGGAGCTCTCATACAAATGCAACGCAATTTTCTGCATAACTCAAGAACTATTCAAGTAAATGAAACCACATTTGGCATGTGGGGGTTATTGGAAACAGATTTCTGTCTGACTGTCTGTCTGACCGATCGGAGTGAAAATATGTATGCAGGTATTTTTGGGGCTGGGGAAGGTTCTTATGATTGTTTGAGACCGCTTCCCCCTTCCGGCTCGCATAGAAATGAAACACAAATTTCTGCATAGCTTGAGAACTAATCAAGCAAATGGAATCAAAAATGGTATGCGGGGTTTTTTGAATGCAAGAAATGTTTCTATGGTGAATTCAAACACAAATTTCAACCAATCCTGAGAATTATCCAGGTAACTAAGCCACAAACTGTGTATTGTCTGGGTAAGAAGAATGTTCTGATAGAAGTTTGAACTCCTGAAAAAACTCATTAAAAAAAAACCGTCATTTCTATGTAATGTTCATTCATTTAGTTGCAGGCGTAGCAACGCTCGCACCGGGATCAGCTAGTATATATATATATATATATATATATATATATATATATATATATATATATATATATATATATATATATATATACATATATATATATATATATAACACATAAAAATTGTTGTGTTACCAAAACACAAAACATTTCAAACTCCTATTCCTCCTGTTCAGTTGAGCCTCAGAACAAATTTTCAGGTAATTTGGTAAAACTTTACCGGTAAACTTTACGTTAACACATTGTTGGCCTAGTTAACTAGTAAACAGTCCGCTTACGTTGGCTAGGTTCATTGTTATATTCATTATCTCTGAACTCATGTATTTATTTATTTATTTATTGTCATCAATCATAAGTAGACCGTTTCTTGGAGCTCGTATTTTTCGAACACCTTGACAGATTGTTTATTTCGTTTTATGATTATTATCTTTCATGGGATAAACCTACATTAAAGAACTACTACAGGTAAAAGTTTCCATGTTCGTTGTTACATAGAAATAACAATATAATGAATTCAAGAACAGGTTCAATAAGAACCTTTTAAACTGAAAGGCACAATAACAGCTGGATAGAAGCGTAAAAGTATGTACGGCTTGTGAAAACTGGTTCGAAGGATTATGAACTCGATGACTAAGTCCGCCAGATTTGCCTGAGGTTGAGGAAAAGTTGTTGAAAGACTGAAAGCATCTCTGATAAAGATACCTAACCTAACCTAACCTAGGTTGTTCCGCAACTATATAGCATCAAAGTAGCCGAACATAGGATCAAAAATTAAAAAGCCCAATCACTAGAAATCCGACCCTGTGAGCTGTCCGTATCAACCAGCAATCACAGTGAATGATAAACACAAATCCACACTCGCCACACGCCATGCTTCTTTCCGGCCGCACAATTCGGGCTTTCGGGTGTGCTCAAAGTCACACAGAATCTACTATTTCTCGGGTTTTTTTTCATTAGGGCGAATCTAACATTTAGAAATTCTCTTCGGGCTCACTCTCTTTCATTCATTACAGCGCCATTATAACACTTTTGAGGCATTCTTTAGTACAGATCGAAACACAACAGTGCTGGCTAGCATACTCTACAAATAGTAGAATGAAAAACGTAAAGGTGATTGGAATATGAATGAAAGAGAAAGTAGTCAAAGAGAGTCTCTCAATGTTAGATTTGCCCTAATGAAAAAAAATCCTAGATTTCTCCTCGATTTGTTGTTGCACTTACGTCCGACAATGCAAATCAAAGGCTGCCTGCGACACATCCGCACACTTTTCCATTTCGAAACGGTTTCCGTGCGCTTTTCACTCTCCGGTGGAGTAATATTCTCTAGAAACTGCTATTTTCCTCAGCAAATCTCGAGTACTTTTTCAAATGGACGTAACTAACATGTGGACGAAAATAAGAAAATCAGCATTGAACATTTTTGAGTTTATTTTTATTCCTATTTGAAACCCGGACATGTTATTCCACTGAATGACACATTGGTAAAAGATATAACATCACTGTGCTTAAATTACATTAGAAGTGAAAAATTCAGAAAATGGCTGCAATAAAAAATGATAATTCGACATTTTGATAAGTCAGTATGATAGATGGCATGTTACTTGCGTCAAAATGATACGTGATTCTGCGAATGACAATTTTGATACATCGAAAATTTACGTCAAGTTGTCAAATTTCACACAGATTCGTCGAAATTATCAAAATTACGTATTAGTTTTTTTCTGCAACAAAACGGTGTTAAAATATCTTTGCTAAAAAAATCAATTTTTACTAAAGAAAATCTATATTTTTAACCTTGTGGAAAAAAGACTTTTACTAACGCGTCGTTAAGAGGCATTCAAATGATATAACAATGATTCGCAAGTTACTTTTCAACACAAGCGGCGTATGTACATTATTCCCAAAAAGTGCAAAAGTGATTTTACACCGTTTTGTAAAAAAGTATTTACAACTTTCAGAAATAATCCATCAGGAAGTTCAACAACTATGGGCATCAGCGATGCCAATGTTTCCTGATTTTTCAGGATTTTCCAGACTTTTTAGCGTTTTGCCTGAAATCCTGACAAGGACCAATTTTTTCCAGATTTTGATAAAAAATCCTGATTTTTCCTGATTTTCGTTATTTTTATTGATCTAAAATAATTTTAATCGAAATAAATGAATTAATCGAAGCAAGGAGTTCTGCCAAAGCTTTTACTAGTTGGCTGCTCATGAATAAAATTGTCAAAAATCATTCAATAAAAATCTATTCTGACCCGCTCTTCTACCAAAACGATACAAGACATCTTAAACTTCGCGCTTTAAATTTTTAGTTTTTTATTATGCTCTCTCGCAAGTCTCAAACAACTAGTTCAGTTAAGTTTTCGCAAAAAAGTACATCAATATACAACTATCATTTATGAAACTGAAAAAGATAAATATATGTTATAAGCTTTTTGGTTTTAAAAAAAAAGTATTATATATCAATTTTTTAAACACAAAATGACAATTCTGATTTTATCCTGATTTTTATTTTATATACTTCCTGACTTTGTAAAAATATACTTGGCAACGCTGATGGGCATATACACATGATTTTTTAATAACATGCCATGAACAACGCGTTTGTTTACATTTTGTGACTTACGTCCTTTTGAAAAAGTACTAGAGAAATAACTATATATTAGCTATGTTTTGACATAATTTATTTATTGAATTTCCTCCCCCAAGCTGAATGCTCGTACATTTCTCTTAACACTGCTTATGAGATCTTGGGCGAGGTTTTGTCCATCTTCCTTACACAATATCTCCCAGTTTTTCTTCAAAGCTTCATCGGTTTTGAATGTTTTTTCCGCTATTCTTCAACTTCTTCTTCATTATCGCCCAAAACTTTTCGATTGGACGAAGTTCTGGTGTATTTGGAGGGTTTGCCTCCTTCGGGACCACATAAACTCCCCATTACAGGCATGGCGTAATGGCACAAAGCGAGATCCGGCCAGAACTGCGTGGGACCACGGTGAGAGGAAGGGCAGCAAGCGCTTCTGCAAGTATTCCTCTCGATAAATCTGCCCGTTTATGGTGCTGGTTGTAACGAACGGCTTGCTGTACCGTCCCCACTCACAGATCGCCTACCACAACAGGTACTTCTTCGCGAATTTGTCCATCTTTCTCTTCCGGAACTTTTCCGGAACCTCCATGCGGGATGTACCGACAAAAAACTCGAGGCCGGGGATTTGCTGGTGTCCACCTTGATATATGTCTCGTCGTCAATGACCAGTCCTGGCTTGACCAGCCACTCACGGTACAGCTTCCTCGCATGCAATTTGGCCACCGTGTTTTGGTTGTCAGTCCGGCTTGGCGCATTCCTGACCTTGAAAACACGTAATCCAGCCTGCTTCATGGTCACTTTGACGAATTGACCTTTTTGGCCACGTCTCGGCTGGAAAGGTTCGGGTTATTCTTGAAGTACTGCCTTATCTTCCACGCCTTCTCTGGGTATTCCGTTTTCGGTTTTCGGCCACTTCCAGCGTGCCGCTCGATGGTCTTCGTCTCCTGGAACATCTTCACAGTGCGGGACACGGTGGAATGGTGGATTCCAAGCCTTGTGCCGATCCGTACAGACGTAACAACTGACCAGAATTATCGATCACCGCACCCAAGATTTGCTGGCGTAGCTTTTCTTGTTTCGAATGAATCTTGAAAACTACTTGACAGATGGCGATAAAATTTTGCACACATAAACATAACACTCTAAACTAGTATTACCCGAAATTTTATTAATTTTTACCCACGTGATATACCCAAAACAAAGTATCGCATTTTTTCCGAGTTCAATCTTTTCTCAACATTTTCAGCAAAAAAAAAATAAATAATGCCCAACTTTTGCAGTTTTGGAATTTTCTTCCACCATACAACAAACCGCTTTTAATTAAAATTTCATTTGAATTTATTAGAAGCGTTTCAAAATGTTCGTCGTGCTGTCAGATTTATCACCACTCGGTGTTTTCTTTTTTTTTTCAACCTGGATTCGTCTATTATTTACACGCTTTTCCTACACAACCCAAATTTGAGTACGATGGACTCAAATTCGTCGGAAGTATGGCTACCCAAAAGTGAGTAAAGTAGTGGTAAGATGACAAACAGTCAACAACGGCTTGAATCCGATCGATGTTTACTAATTGTCAACGTGTGACTCCTAACCATCTCTACTCACTTTTGGGTAGCCATACTTCCGACGAATTTGAGTCCGTCGTACTCAAATTTGGGTGGTTTAGAAATAGCGTGTAGGACAGGACCTGCCAGCTCAGAAAGAGATGCCCTCTTATAAATTTATGTGTGCAATGATACGGGGGTCAGTCGAGTGTTGCCAGATATATACCCCGTTGAGAAATAAGTAATTAAATGTATATAATTGTTTTTTTTTATCCTTGGAAATTTTCAATAAAGGTTAAACGTTTGAAAATTGTCAATATTTTAAATGGAGAGGTCCAAGAGTTAAAGGCTCTAAGAATACAAAACTGCATTACAGGGAAGGAAAATCAAAATTCAGAAAATAATACATGTTACTTTTGAATCTTCTCATTCATATTTTTGGTCTTCATTTTTCCAGAAAGTATTAGTTTTAGGAAGAATGGTCCAAACCCCAACAGTTTATCATTTTATAGTATAAATCATTATATAATTATATAAATTATTATAAAGTAGAAGATGCTCTTCAATGGGGCTGAAAACATTCAATCCAATTGAATATTTAGCAAATAACTCTCATGAGCATGTTTGACCGTCGGAGGTTGCTACTCCGTTGTTACCAGATCAGCTGTTATTACACAGAAAACCAACAGATGATGCTTGGGACAGGGGGTTAGTCACTCTGCCACGTTGTGGTTGTGTTTCGGTGTGTCGGAAGGTGTTTCTGTGTTCCAACACATCTGGCAATACTACAATTGAAAATTTATGCTATTTGGCAACCATGGATTTTATAACGTTAAATCCACGCACACTCACGCTTCATCTGAATCACACCTGTGCAAACGATAGAGAAAACAAACAATCGATTCGTGTAAGTGGTGCCAGAAATGACATTATCTTGCAGGAGGTGACGAATGTGCTGGAAGTGTGTTGGATTGTGTTTTTGACGGTGTTACCAGATGGTGGCCGAGTGACTATCCCCCTGGCTTGGGACTAACATACATTTTCATTTTTTTTATAAATCCCAAACTAAGGCAATAATGGCGCCAGCCCCGCCCGAATGCAGGTCAGGTCAGGAATGGGTAGGAATATGTTGACGTGATACTCACTTTATTGGAAGCCGCGGAGTCCACTGCACTTCCACGAGAAATCACTGGGATTTTGGATAACAGGATTGGGTAGCAAAATATCAAGTTAAATATTTGAAAATTAGGAGCGATTTCCGATTTGAACCGATTTAAACCAAAAGAAAGGATGCTATTGGGGCCACTCACAAAATGTGATTATGTGATTGGATGCGCCAGTTCAAACCTGATGTTAGTGCCTTTATTTAACGTTCTAAGAAGTGGAAGTGAAAAAATGACTAGAATGTGTAATACTTTCGCTACAGGTCAAATTATTGTTTATAACTTGAGATAAGCCTTCTCACCGTTGACAAGGCGGAAAATTTGATCCACGAGAGGGATGACCTTAAATCAAGAAACTATTAAAGCAAAGCTAACCAATATCGAGAAGAACTGTTCTATGGCCTCAATACAACTGCCGCCCTAAGCGGACCCTCCGCGTCCTACTATTTTCATAAAACCTTAACCTTTAATTCTTTGACAGCGTCTGTCCCAAATAACACTTTTCGATGACCTTTTTCCAGTTTGAAAGGTCCCAAGCTAAATAATATGTTGTTAGAGTTTGTGCTTAGATCACGGCTATACCTTAAATTATAATATATATTTGAATTTTCTGCACCTCAAACATCAGGACTTCTTATTAGTTGCTCACAATCATGATCACCTGTTTTGACAATGAAGCGAACAATAAGATTATCAATGTTACCAACTGTATAGGTATATTTGATGTTTAATCAATGAGAAATTAGAGAATTCTCATCAAATGAAAAGTGCAATTTTAGTAGATTATTTAAAATCAGGTATTTGTAGATTGTTCCTAGCTTCGTCTTGAAGAGAATTGCGGCTAAACCCGCCAGTATCACATCTCTTTCAGTGCCTTGACATAAACGTATCATGACGTGACAATTTAAAGAAAGCAGAGTGTTATACTATCACTGCTGATCGTGTTCTTGGTTTCCCATGACGTCCTTTTACATGAGATTAGCCCTCTCATCTACAATAAGGTGACAACCATGATCTTCGAGAAGGAGCTTTGTAACTTGCTCTCATCCGGTGGAGTGACGGCAACGCCACGTACTCCGATTCCTTGGACGACAATGTTATGAAATCCTGAAGACGGGTTGTCCAGGAAATCACTCCTCCTGCGTACACGATGCCGGTTGTAGACCTGCAAGTTTTCAAGTCACCCGCCCAATTAGCGTCTGAGTATCTTGTTAGCTTGCCTTTAGAATCTCCATATACTAACCCGATACTCCTTTGTGCCGTTTAAATAGCGTACCACACGCTTTGCTGCTACCCAATCAGCCTCCATCGGAGCGCATACGCACCTTCCCAAGATAGATACGTTAGCAGCGATGTCCAGTCTCGCACAGACGGCAATTTACAACACCTCACCCCACAAGACTCCGATATTGGTTGTTTGATGCAAGTGGAGGACTGTCCTACCTGGTTTTGATGAATCCATCCTCCATCGGGCTTTCTGCACACTTAGCGTCACCCAAACCGAATCTGTCGGCTGTACGCTCGATGCAACATTGCAGAAACTTCCTGTACATGCCATTCTCTTATATGGTTTCCATGCCCAGGAAATAGTTCGCATCTACCAGGTTAGTCTTCTCGAAGTCCTTACTCAAGGATGAGTAGACCTTTCCGATCTCGTCCTCACTTTCACAGCCGATCAAGATGTCATCGACATAGATCAGTACGTAAATACGCTTTCCGTTGACCACCTTAGTGTAAAGACACGGATCTGCCCGGCTCTGTTTGAACTTCATACCTTGACGAACGATGTGCAAACGGTGATTCCAGCAACGAGCTGACTGCTTCAAGCCGTAAATGCTCTTTTTCAGCCGACCGAGCTGATTCTCCCTTCCTTCTTTATAGAAGCCGGTCGGTTGTCGCATATAGAGCTCCTCAGCCAGCTTTCCGTACAAATACGCCGTCTTCACATCATAGTGTTTCAGAACAAGAGTCCGTTTGGCCCTTAAATGCTCTCAAAGTTGTCTGCTTGATGACAGGTGCAAAACCTCGTCATAACCTTGACTATACTTCTGGAAAAAAAAACCTTGCGCCACTAAACGAGCCTTGAACTTAGCTGCCTCTCCTGCAGCATTGCTTTCATGCGACTTCAGCTCCTCTACCATAGCATTCCTCCACTCAGCACTCTTTTCACAGTTCAAAGCTTCCTTGAGCGTCCTCGATTCCATCTCTTGAGGCAGAGTGCCTGCTGCGAAAATCTCCTCAACCAAGTGCTGTGGAGAAAAACCCTTCGCGGACCTCTCCGGTCGCCTAGCAACTTCATTAATTGGGAATCCGTGAAACGACGAATTTCCCTCTGATGCAACCTCATACTGTGAGACTTCCAGATCTGCTTCGTCAGCTCGTTGTTCGATCTCGTCGTCACTGTCAACAATTTCGAGTTCTCTCCTAGCTGTTTGACGATGTCTTCAGTGCTTCCAACTTCGGGCTCAACAGGGGCTTGTTTCAGAAACTCCTCCTGATTTTGAACCAACTCCTTTACTTCATTCACTTCGATAAACTTCGCATCACGACTGATGAGAATTATGTCATTCACTGGATTCAGAAAACGGTATGCCTTTCTTCCTTCTACGTATCCAACGAAAATGAGCTTCACTGCCTTCGGATCTAACTTCCTGCGTTTTTCCTTCGGCAAATACGGTGCAGTCTGCACCAACGTGATTCCGCTCTCAGCCAGAAACTTCTCAAACGACGTACTGGAATATTCTCCTCCCCCATCCGTGCGGATTGCACGAGAAAAGCGCCCAAACTGATTCTTCATCATATCGCAATATTCCCTTACCTTCGAATCCACTTCAGCTTTCGTCTTCAACAAATGCACTACGGTATAGTCACTGAAATCATCCACCATGGTCATCTAGAATCTATTGCCACAGGGTGTCGTGACCTCCATCGGGCCGCCTACGTCCGAATGAACCAGTTCTCCGACTGCCGACGACTTACTGTCCGACTTCTTCGGAAAAGAAATTCGACTCATTTTTCCTTCCAGACAAACTCCACAAACGCATTCTACATTACACTTTTGCATTTTCAGGCCAAACCTCAAGTCACTTCGCACTATCTTCATGATCGCATCAGGGTCACGGTGTCCCAACCGACAATTCCTCGTGAATTTGCTTCAGCGAATCCCACATACCTTTTGCCGTCGTTTGCCTAATGATGTGCACCAGTTGCGTGTCCTTCACAGCCAAACCAATCGTGGCGCGAGCTTTTCCGTCTTTCAGGATCCAATCCGCCTTTGGTTCTACAGGCATGGCCTTCGCAACCACATCCAGCAAATCTTCATGTACTCCATTTTGAACTTCCACACGGCAAAATTTTTGTCGTTCAGCTCCTTGAAAAAAACTTTGTCCGCCATCTTGTTTCTTTTTTTTTGCACTTGCAATTCGCGACGCTCCTGTTTTCACCGGAAAAAATGATCCACTTTCGGCAATTTCCTCGATACTGCAGGGGCCATACGCTCAATAAGTGAAATAAGCATTCGCGAGGATTTAAAACGAAAGATAATAAAATAACACTTTATTCAGAACAATGTTTGAAACATGAATGATCGACAAAGTAAACCGTGCTGCCAGTATAAAAATTTTAGATTCATTTGACAGCACGACACTGCCGAGTAAGGGCAACTCGATCGTTGCTCCTTCCAATAATACTCATCTTTAGACAGACGAAAGAGCAAATATTTCTCGTCGTCTGCTAAAGACGCACTCCTGGCAGTAAAAATTATGCATGAGCAGCATGATTGACCGCCCGAGGTTGCTACTCCGTTATTGCCAGATCAGCTGTCATTACACAGAGAACCAAAAAATGATGCTTGGGACTAGCATACATCCTCAACGTGTAAAAACTGGTGATCCCAAGCTAAGCAATACCGACGCCGGCGTCGCCCGAATGCCGGTCAAGTAGGGAATGGGTATGAATATGTTGACGTGATACTCGCTTTATTGGAAGCCGAGAACACATCTGCACTTCCACGAGAAATCACTGGGATGTTGGATACAATGGTTGAGTTCGCAGTGGGATCCGTTTTGGTAAACGGTGTGCAGAATTCAACTGACGTCGGTAGCGAATAAGATGTTTAACTATGTTCCCGGTTTATTCTCTGACCAGAGATACACATTAAAGTTATTCAAATATTGACACCGAATTAAACCGACAGTACGCAAGGTTGCGGCTTATCATTTTTGACTTATCCATATTCATTTGCCGATAGCTCTTCTCAGAAGCTCAATTTCAAAATATAATGTATGATGAGTGCTTGAGTAGACCTACAACTTGGTTTAACAATACATAGCTCTATCTCTTATATCTGAGGAATAAGAGCGTATATTCGCAGTGATCTTCGCGATGATATTCGCGGTGAAGATCACGCGAATATCATCGTGAAGATCACTGTGAATATACGCGCTCATGTCGAAGATATAAGAGTTAGAGCAATGTACTGTTAGACAAAGTTGTAGGTCTACTCATGCACTACAAGTTCATCATACATCATATTATCAAATCGACCCTTTGAAAGGAGATATTGGCAAATGAATATGCCTGAGTCAAAAATGATAAGCCGCAACCCTGACAGTACGGATGCTCTAGGAGCCACTCAATGTGGGTGGTTTATTCCATTGGAATACAAGAATACATTCAAACGTCGAGTTTGAGCACCGGTTTAAACCAACAGTAAGGATGCTCTTGGGGCCACTCACAAGTATGGGTGGTTTATTTCATTGGAATACAACAATACATTAAAACATCGAGTTTGAGCACAGGGCCACTCACAAGTGTGGGTGGTTTATTCCATTGGAATACAAGAATACATTAAAACATCGACTTTGAAAACCGATTTCAACCAACAGTACTGATGCTCTTGGGGACACTCACAAGTGTGGGTGGTTATTTCATTGGAATACAAGAATACATTAAAACGTCGAGCTTGAGCACCGGGCCACTCACAAATGTGGGTGGTTTATTTCATTGGAATACAAGAATACATTAAAACATTGAGTTTGAGAATCGATTTAAAACAACAGTAGGGATGCTGTTGGGGCCATTCACAAGTGTGGGTGGTTTATTTCAGAAGAATTAAAAAATACGGTAAAACATAGAGTTTGAGGACCGATTTAAACCAACAGCAAGGATGTCATTGGGGCCACTTATAAGTTTAGGTGATTTATTTCAATTAAATACAAGATCACGTTGGAACCTCCACAGTTACTAATTGAGAGCCCCTGATGCCAGGTACCATCCTTGCATCAGCATGACCGTGTTTTTTTTATAGACGGGATGAAAAATCGGCAACCAGACACCTGCAGCACTCAGGGTGTGGGGATGAGGGTGCCAACTCCTCGACTCACTAAAAACCCACCCGTGCTTTAAGCCCCGGCCCTCCCCGGAACCACCTTTCGGTATTACTTCGGGGAGGGGGCTCTTGTGCTTATTCAGCACCCACTATGTCTAACTACTTTGGGCTTTAGTAGTTAGGTGGTCCCTGCGACCTGCCTTTGGTCGTTTCGCCATTTTTGTTGGAGATCGAGGACGATCTGGGAGGCTGCTACGCATACCGCGTTCCAGACGTCCCGGTCCAGGCACATCCTCGGGACCAAATTGTCCGGAGTAGTGTCGTGGCCGCTTACAGCAAACATGCTCGATCTCGCGCCGTCGAAGCGAGGACATGCGAAGAACACATGTTCCACAGTTTCCTCAACTCCCGCGCATTCGCTGCATGCGGAGGACTGTGCATGCCCATATTTATGCAGGTATTGTCTAAAACAGCCGTGACCAGACAATATCTGCATTAAGTGGAAGTTCACCTCCCCGTGTTGCCTACCGAACCACCCGGTTAATTCCGGGATTAGTCGGTGGGTCCACCGACCTTTGGTGGAGTTATTCCATTCACGCTGCCACTTAACCATGGATACGGCTCTAGTGGTCTTTCAAATACCTCTTGTTCCACGTTGTTCGAAGCACTCTACGTCCTCTTTTATGACCATGCCTA
Organism: Aedes japonicus; assembly: GCA_034211315.2. Taxonomy (NCBI): domain Eukaryota; kingdom Metazoa; phylum Arthropoda; class Insecta; order Diptera; family Culicidae; genus Aedes; species Aedes japonicus. Next base: position 11,231 of record JASCZW010010920.1, on the reverse strand, counting down.
TTGGCATCATTCCCGCTAGGACGCAGACCGCGTCGCGTGATACCGTTCGGTAAGCACTAACCACTCTTAGGCACGTAAGCCTGTGCGTACTCTCTAGCTTACTTACGTAGCTCTTGGTACTCAAGGCGGTGATCCATACCGGCCCGCCGTACCTAAGTATGGACAGGGCGACGCTGGCCAGGAGTTTACGCTTACTCCCTTGCACCGCCGAGCTATTCGACATCATGCGGGATAATGCCGATATAGCCATTGAGGCTTTCTTGCAAGCGTAATCGACGTGACTGACAAAGGACAGCTTATCGTCGATCATGACCCCAAGATACTTCAAGAACCTCTTTGATTCTACTGTGCAGTTACCTGCACTGATCGTCGAATGTTGCTCCGATTTCTTATTGTTCACCACCGTGACCTCAGTCTTATGGTGGGCTAGCTCCAATTGCCTGGAGCTCATCCATCTCTCCACAATGCCAATGGAGTGTGAGGCCGTTAACTCGACCTCTTCGACGGATTCACCACATATCTCTAGGGTAATGTCGTCTGCGAACCCGACAATCTTTACCCCACTCGGGAACTCAAGCCGCAGTACCTCGTCGTACATCGTGTTCCATAGCACCGGACCCAGGATCGAACCTTGTGGGACGCCTGCGGTGATCTGTACACGTTTCTGGCCTGCCTCTGTATTATATACCAGTACGCGATTCTGGATGTAACTTCCAAAAATCTTGTACAGGTACCCAGGAACCTGTAGGCGCTGGAGCGAGTCGGCGATAGCCACCCAACTGGCGCTATTGAATGCGTTTCTCACGTCAAGGGTGACCACTGCACAGTAGCGTACTCCTCGCCTCTTGCGCTGGATTGCCACCTCAGCCGTCTTGGTGACGGACAGGATGGCATCCACCGTCGACTTCCCTTTGCGGAAGCCAAACTGATTATTCGACAGACCGCCTGTACCCTCCGTGTACGTTGTCAGTCTGTTGAGGATTACCCTCTCGAGCACCTTACCCGCTGTATCCAACAGACATATAGGTATATATGCCGATGGATCTCCTGGTGGCTTCCCTGTCTTTGGTAGCAACACAAGGTTCTGAATTTTCCAGGCGTCCGGGAAAACGCCTTTGTCCAGACGCTTTTGCATCACCACCCTGAACATTCCAGGATCCAGCAAGATAGCCGTCTTGATGGCCAGGTTCGGGATACCATCAGGTCCCGGAGCATGACCGTGTGGAAAGCACAATCACACCTCATGCCCAGAGAGTCGAGACATCATCCTCAACGAAAATCTTCTAGACCAGATCGGGAATCGAACCCAGTCACCTTCAGCATGGTACCGCTCTGCAGTTGCGCCTTTACCGATTGACCTAAGGGAGGACAAAGCGTTAGTTAGGTGGGCCAAAAGAAGACGCGCAAATGCGAAGCTGAAATTCCAAGATATCACCAAGCCGAGGAAACGCTGATCCAACACATTTGTCATTTTCACCCAGCTGAACCTAAAATACTAGAAGAAAAGACATTGAACGGTGCACCAGTGTGCGTGGACTAAACGTCAATATGCTTCGCAAAAATAACATGATAAGGGGAAGGCATGCACAGATAAAAAGAAACATTGAATTTTCTGTGTTAGCTAATGCACACAGTGGCGTCTCGTCCATATGTGCACCTCGTGCACTGCAAAGTCTAAAATTGTATATTTCATGTATTATCAAATTCATAGATTTAATAATCCGTTAATACTCGCAGACTGGGCATTTCAAATGGTGCACCAGATCCTGTATATACCACACGTGGATCGTTAGTAGATGTTTTTTTTTTCCTATAACTTGATTGCCGAGGAGTTAGTGTCTGTTTTGTGCACTTTGTGATCTGCACAGAGTAGTTTTACTCACTGGCTAGTTGCAATTTTATTCTGTTGTTTCGGGACATTGACAAGGTGCCTTTTGTGACATATCACAAGAGACTCGGCAAAGGAGGAACTATGGAGCAAGATATTGTTGTCAAAATTGACGTCCGGGTTCGAAAGAAAGTGCACAACCGGTTAATTTTCTCACGAGACGCCACTGAATGCACATAAAGGGAATGCTAGATTTAGCAGAAAATAATGGGATATTTCATGTAAACTTAAGCCAGATAACGCCTGAATCAAGCCTGTTGCATGAAAGATTGCCGATATTGTTGTATGGCGCATGAAAAATTGCAAAAAACTTCGTTGTTTACGTCTCTTTTGGTTTGAAATTAAACGAGGGGAAATATTACGCACTTGTTAAAATTAATTATTTTTTTCTGTGTAGTAAATAGGAGAATTTGACAGGAGTTACACATATTTCTCTCCCCATCCGACACAAGTCACTCCACTGTCACTAATCCAACACTCTCACCGCAAGGCTATGCACATCGAACAGCAAAAAGCCCATAACCCAAAGTAGAAGAAAGAAGAAGTAGACAAAAAGGAAAACCACAACGCTGGGTCCCCTGTATTCGCTCCCATTGAAATTTGTCAACGCTTCTTTATAGTACCGTATGACATACTGGAGCAGTAATATTTAAATACAATACTAAGCTGAATGTGTGATCCGGTATCCAATTGCAGAAATGTGCGATCAATCACACACCACCACGAACCAAACCATAGGGTTTTTTGTTTTCATAATTTCTTCTCAACACTGATAAAGATTTTCGTGCTCAGAGTATCAAAGCAGTGAAATCTAGCTCCAATTGAACACCAGAGAGAAGAACGGCTTGCTTCTCGCAGTCGGGCCCACTCTCTCACTCTCTAACAACCTCCACTATTTAATCAAACTACGCACTCCTGGCAGTAAAAAATATTTGGTCAAACCAATCCAAGGCAAAAAGTTTGCGAAAAATCAGCGATTTTTGGAGAAAAAAAACATCTCTGATATTGAATGATTCGCGTGATGACAGGTGTTGGCGGGTTTAATACCAAGAAATACATTACCGGTGCGGAGAACGCAAACTTGGTCTTTTTAAGCCGGTTCTATTCAAGTTTATTTGATACAAATCAAGTATAAATTTGTTCCAAAAATAGACCACCACTGAAGATGCCCTTAGCATCGGGTCTTGTCAAATAATTCCTACTGAGCTTCTGCGCCGGCCAGTTCAGTGCAAGGGACTGAAGAGCAGAATAATGGAGGGGAAAAATACTAATCTTCGTTCCGAATGATCGATTTCACGTTCAAAATTCATCATTCATTAATTCATTTATATTATATCTAGAAGGTCTCATGTCTCACAAGCCAATTAATATAAAAACCCCAACAACCCCTGCGTACATCACTGCCCTGCATGGCTACACAAAGAAGACCGGCGTATGCCTCATAATGGCTATCTCACCAACGCCTCCGTGCCTGCTGCTATGATTTAAAGGAAAAACAGTAAATTTTATTTAACGCTCCACCGATCGCCGTAATTGGGTTGATGATTTTATTGAATTTATCTCGTTTTATTTATCATCATTGCTGCGCCGCGTCACGCGCTTCACTTCTTCCCGTTGTCGTCCTCCTCGTCCTCGTCGTCCTCGTCGTCGCTTCGAACTTTTTCCCCATCACGGAAAAATCACCAAAGGCGTTCCTACCGTGGCCTACTGCGCTGGATCCCGAAAGCGTGACAATTTAATTCCCAAACGCCAGTTTTGATTGCCGGCAAAAGAAGGAGAAGACTACTAGAACTTTTGACACAAATTAGGCATCCAATTCATCCCGGGATCAGCTGTCAGTTACGTGTACGGCCTACTTTGCTGCCCTTTCCTCAGTGTCAGCCGAGAAAGATCAAATTTTTCTACTCGTTCTACTTCCAGAATCCAACTGAAGCTCGAGGCGAATCCCAATCGCGACATGAATAGAATTTAATCATTGCCAGCTGACTTGTCACCAATGCTGACAGTTCAGATGATGCTGGCCGAGTGAAACTCATGTCTCAATCACGAAAGAAAGGGCAGACAGTTGCTGCGGTTTCTCACCGCTTTTGACCGGCATATCGTGTGAGGCACGAGTGGAATTTCTAATCAACTGGAGCCCGTTCATTCAACCGGTATTTTTTGCTGTCATTCATCCAAGGTCGTTGTTGGAAACATAGAAAACTTTTCCTTTCCGTCCAGAAAAATACCACCAGATGGCACAATCAAGTTGCCAACCGTCTTCTCTGGATCGAGAAATGATCTCTACCTATCCACCCCGCCAGTTGGCAACACTTCCGTTTCTTGTCAGAAATCTCGCATTCATAACCTCACCAATAACGGGCAAGGATCATTTTGCGAATCCCTTTTCTATTGTGTACGGGCATCGTTCCTGAAGAGCAATTGAAGGAACGGAAAAGCGAAAACTGAACGCCCGAAGACCAAGAAGAATAGAACCGGGACGTGTTCCCATCCCGGCAGGGATTAGGAACCCGGATTTATGATAAATCGAACGTCTGTGCAGGCACGAATGCGTGAATGGGAAGGCAAAAGTTTTCCCCGTTTGGGCCTATCGGACCTTCAATTCCGTTGACGAGCGGAGCCGGGGGAGAGAGTTGGCTGATTAAATTAGCTTTTGGCATTAGAGGAGTGGTTGCGTGTGCTGTTTGCTTCCCGTTGATGCCGCTCTGGAAGCGAAAACCGAACATGGAAATTTGAGGGAGGTTATTGAATTTGGTCATAAGATTTGCTCGAGCGAGAAAATCCGAATTAGTCACTCATTGTTGGCGGAGGGGTGCGTGTTTGGAAATCGGAATTTTTCGGCAGATTTCATCCGAATTTTGTGCCACAATTCATCGGATTGAAATTGTGGCGAAAGGAAAGGAAGTTTTTTTTATGGAAGGGCAATAGCTTTTTATTAGATTTTAGTTTTAATTTGCAACTTCTGGATTGAATTAGACGCAGAGGTTTCATCCGATGGATTCATATTTATGGATGATGAAACCTATGTACAGACCGACTTTGGATAACTTCACAAGGCGAAGGCTCGAGGTGGTGTCCCTGTCAGATTTAAATTTGGTTTTGCTTGGTTTTCACACGCAAATATATGATTTGGCCGGGAATTTGTTTTGTCCATCATCAGGCACTATCATATGCAATAAAAAAATATTTCGAAGCTGTCCAATAGCTCTCAACGATAAATAATGGTTCGCTGTTGAGCGACAGCTCTAGCATCAGTGTTGCTTTTGAGAGAGCCCATGTTTTCTCTCTTCTTTGTTAACCATGGATACAGCGCACCGGTATTGTAACGTGAGGCCTGCTGTCTCTTTCATTTGTTTGTTTTTTAATGAATCATCCCGTTTGTCGTCACAGTCGCTTTGTTTAACATTTCTCGAGTACTTTTTCAAATGGACGTAAGTAACATTTGGACGAAAATGAGAAAATCAGCATTGAACTTTTTTGAGTTTATTTTTATTGCTTTTTGAAACCCGGACATGTTTATCCCAATTAAACTCCACTAAATGACGCATTGGTCAAAGATATTACATTACTGTGCTTAAAAATTACACCAGGAGTGAAAATTCAAGTTTCATTTAGGAAAATGTTTCTTACAACGGTCTGCAATAGAAAAAGATAATACGTCATTTTGATAAGTCAGTATGGTAGATGGCATGTTACTTGCGTCAAAATGATACGTCATTCTGCGAATGACAATGTTGATACGTCGAAATGTTACGTCAAGTTGTCATATTTTACAACGATACGTCGAAATTATCAAAATGACGTATTAGTTTTTTCTGCAACAAAACGGTGTAAAAATATCTTTGCTAAAAATACCAATTTTTACTAAACAAAATCTAAATTTTTAACCTTGTGGTATAAAGCCTTTTACTGACGCGTCGTTAAGAGGCATTCAAATGATATAACAATGATTCGCAAGTTACTTTTCAACACAAGTGGCGTATGTAGATTATTCCCAAAAAGTGCAAAAGTGATGTTACACCGTTTTGTAAAAAGTTAGTAAAAACATTCAGAAATAATCCATCACAAAGTTCTTCAAATGTGGGCATATAAACATGATCTTTTAATAAAATGCCATGAACAACGCGTTTGTTTACATTTTGTTACTTACGTCCTTTTGAAAAAGTACTCGAGATTTCCGTGACGGAAAATGAAATAAGAAATACACATTGCTAATCTAAAGATAAATGAAGAAGTAAAAATTGTCTCATAACCTGCTAGTAGGCGAGTTTTTGATCATAGCAATCAACATGTTTTGGTTGATTGTTTTCGTGAGCGGATGGGTAAAACGATGGAGCGAGTTGAGGAAATTGACGTTTGCAATCATACAATATAGTTAGTTTATGTACAGATTGCGGAGCTGAAGAAAGCATATTCATGATCGGAAAGCAATCCACATGCTTTCAATAAGTCCCTGCTATTAGGAACTTAATTCCACACCTATGAAATTGTCTGAGTCTAGAGCTCGTTTCTGAAGGTATGTTTAGATAAATCAAAAGTTAGCAGAGAGATTAACGTCTAAATATTATGTAGAAGGAGAAGTTCGCTCAAGAGTGGACAGTACACGGGAAATAATTAGTTCTTCCAAATGAGAAAAACAGGTCATGATTTCATGCATATGTTGTGTTTTCGTGTTATGAATATACACCATGAACAATATTCCTGTTATCATGAACTATTTTTCCACCGCAATCAAATCATGGTTTGATCAGGTTAAAACCATGAGCTGAATTCCTGATATTAAAAACATTTATTCATGAATTCTGGCAAAATCTACTTTATCGACTCTGAATGTAAACAAAAAAATAAATCCAACGTCGGGATTCGAACCCAGTGTGGATGCGAAGTGCGGTGGATGGACCTTGTGGATGTACTCACTACCCTATTGTTATTCTCGAATAGAAGCCTGATTTATGAAGATGATTACACAGCTTAAGATTAGAGGCAAAACAATTCTTCCAAAGTTCATAACTCGCATCGATCATTTTATTCCTGAAAGCATGAATGAGAAATATGAATTCATAAAAGAAGATAAGAGTTAGTTTCATGATTTTTTATTCATAAAAACAGAAACGGATTTGTCTCCGTGTAATATGTTTGCTAGAATGAAAGATATGAAAAGAAAGTGTTGAAAGATCCGTCAGTGTACGGTAGGTTGGAAATAGAACAGATGTTTGAAAATTGAGCGAAAGGGTATGGGTACAGTAGTACTCGAACCAAGGACGTCACCCTTTGCCTAACATCCCACTGCGGGGTAGGTCGAGGCACGGACAAATCCGCCTCCGAAACATTACTATGAGCATCGAACGGAAGCAGAAATGCGGTCAGACTGGATCCCATTAGTGATCAAGATCACAAGCGTGTCGTGCAAGCGTTTAAGCGGAATCCCAATGTTTCGGTCATGGATGTGGCCGAAAAGTTGAATCTATCCAAGTCTTTCGTTCAGAGCCAAGGACCAGAAGGGACTACATACGACACCGGCCTGGAAATTGTGCACCCAGATGCTGGCGAAACTTCATTGTCTCATCATGGATGACGAGACTTATGTCAAGACGGACTTCTGGCAGCTTCCGGGGCTACTGTTCTTCACCGCCCAGCACAAATTTGATGTTCCTGAAGAAGAAAGGAAGCAGAAACGTTCGAAGTTTCCCATATTGCATGGGTGCTTGGTTCAAAATGCGTGCTTGGTTCGAGTACTGCTATATCCAAGCTTTTCGCTCAATTTTCAATACTTCTATTCTATTTTCACAACCTGCCGTACACTGACGGAACTATCAACACTTTCTTTTCATATCTTTCGTTTCTAGCAAACATTACTGTCCATTCTTGGAGTCTCATGTGATGAGCGAACATCTCCAGCTATGTTTCAAAGTTTGCCAAGAAATACAAGATTTGGCAAGCGATCTGCTCATGTGACAAACGGAGTGCGCCGTTCGTGTTAACCGGGACTGTAAACGGGGAGATCAATCTCAAGGAGTGTCTAGAGAAGCGTCTGCTTTCTCTGTTGAGGCAACACGAGGACCCTACGATCGTCTGACAGCCCAAGTAACACGCTACGGTCATCATTAGTTGTAGTAACTGATTATAACCCGGCAAGTCATATTATGTTATTCAACCAATGGCAACAAGTGTGCTACTAGGGAGATCTAGCCCCGTGCCACTATTCAAATGTTGTCCTGGAGTGGTACGAAGCCAACGGGGTCACTTTCATACCCAAGGGCATGAACAACCCCGGACATACCGGAACTAAAACCCATCGAATAAAACCGGAGCTATTGAAGCAGGAACTACGGAAACATCCCAAGGAGGTCAAATCTGAGGAAGATATGAAGAAAAAGTGAATTTCCTGTGGCGTCCGACATCCATTCTCCGGCTAGAGATCGGAAGGTCAGACTCCGCGTGCATGGGTAGCTAGTTACTTTCACGTCTTGTCCGTCTGATGGTCCAAGGTGCAAAGAGGCAGAGTCTACTTCCTGTGCCGAGAAAACCGAAGAGCGAGAAATTGAGAGAGAGGGAAAAGCCGATGGTGGCTGTCTCATGAGAGTATCGTTTGACGCAGGGTGAACACGAACGACTGTCGCATGAACTCTCAATCATCAGGGGTGTTTGAAATAATAGGGTGACCAATACCCCACATATCCGTACAGAAGCAGCTGCAACCAGATGTTGTACAGAACCTAATGAGTGGAGTTCGGCGTAAGGTGCGAGCGTACGGTTATGGTATTGAAGTTGAATGAAAAAAATATGCCAAAAGCTTACTAATGGGTTATATTTTATTGTCTAAAAGATTGAAAAGGATCGGCCTCTTAGGTAATTTTCGTTGTTCAGACTCAAACTTACTCTCATACTCCACAAAACCCGTTTCATGAAGTCTACCGACATATCAGCGTACTTGTTGGCAAAGTCCAACCGCTTCTTCTGGTTTCGTTTGCTAATGAAAGATCGCTTGAACGTCAATTAGCTATTTAATCCACTGTCGTTGAGCCATCGGCGAACAGTACGTCAATCAACACTAAGATTTAGTGATTCAGCAATCTCTTTCGACATCCTCAGGTGTGTTGTCGAACGATGACGTCCTTGCCCGGATAAGTGTCTCACTATTTCTTGGCTTTAGAACTTACTCCATATGTGTTGCACAGCCCGAAGTTGAAATTCATAGCATAATGTCAATTAAACAATACTTGATACCCAATATCCCTCCAACGATCTCGGTTCATGTCTGCTCCCTTCCAATCTCGTGGGCACCTTGTACTCCCTAGATCTTGTTCCACATGATCTAACCATCTTGCTCATTGAGACCATCGAACACCATTTTCGCAGGACAGTTTTCCGGCATTCTGGCATTTTGTCCTACCCAGCGTATTCGTCCAGATTTGACCACCTTTCGTATACTGGGTTCGTCAGCGAGTTGCGCGAACTCATGGTTCATCTTTCGCCTCTAGACTCCGTCCTTCTGCACTTCGACAAAGATGGTTCTTAACACCCTTCGCTCAAAAACTCCAATTGCTCGCAAATCCTCCTCAAGCATTGCCAACATCTCATGCCGGTAGAGAACAACCGGTCTTATTTGAGTTTCAAACAGGATTCACTTCGTACGGAAACTAAGCCTGTTTTACCGCAGTTACTTGTGGAGCCCGCAGTAGGCACGACTTCCACTGATAATACGCCTCTGGATCTCACGGCTGTTATCGTTGTGACCCGAGATAAACACATTCGTCGACTACCTCGAACTCATCGCTCTTCGTTCCAATCTTCACTTGTTTAGTCTGATGTACTGCTTTGCAATGTCCACGACATCGGCAAAGCAGATAAATTAGCTGAATCTGTTGATAATGGTGCCTCGCATGTTGAATGACGCTCATTTCATGACACCTTCAAGAGCAACGTTGAACAGCAGGCATGAGATTCCATCACCTTGACGAAGCCCCTGCGGGATTCGAATGAACCCGATAATCCACCTGATAACCTCACACAGCACTGGGTTCCATCCATCGTAGCCTTGACTAGCCTGGTTAGCTTTCCCGGGAAGTCGTTCTCGTCCCCGATCTTCCATGGCGCTTTGCGGTCCACTCGCTTTTCGCTTTTCGGTCATAGGCGGCTTTGAAGTCAATGAATGGATGATGCGTAAGGACTGTATCAAAAATAAGTTATCCACATATTTTTCTTTCATATCCCTTTAAAAAATGATTTTTTATTCAAACAAATCGACGATTCTATATTGTACGAGTTTGAACTTGAACATTGTGAAGACCGGATTAAAATAATATTGTTTTTCACGAATTTGAGGATTTTTTATCGAACACTTTTCATCAAGTTCCGGACAAGTGCTTCATCATATTTTTTGGACGCCTTAGCCGAAATATTGTTGACCAGGAAAGGTTTTTGAAGACTCTTTGACATAGGTCTCGTTGTCTATCAAAATACAAGCATCCGGTCGCTGCACAACTCGCGAATACAATTTCCGAGCCCTTGATGTTGCGTGTTCTGTTCTGCACTTTGTTTGTCATTTTTCTGCATCTTGTAAGTCTACAGTTGGCCAAATCACGTATCGACATTGGTTTGTTCTTCCGAATTAGAGCTACCATTTTCTGATCCACTCTAGGGTTGGAAGATGCGAGTTTTCTGTCTCTTCCTGACAGTTCATAAAAAACAGTGTTTTCCAAACTTGGTTATGGTGGATTTTACACTCGCGTGATGAATTCTAAAACGTTTCGCCAATTGTAGCATTGTTACACCCTTTTCACGTAGCCACATTTTCAAAGAAGAATTTAAACCGTGCAAGCAAGTAAACAAACGAATGATGACAGTCAAACGCACAGCATGCTATGTACAGCATGAACACATTAAAACCGTCACAAACAAAACGCAAACCCAATTAGCCTCCGGCAATTAGCCAACTTTTCCGGGCATATCTTGATAAGTTCAGCTCCGGTACTATCCCTTCCAACTCATTTGTTATTCGACAGCTGCTTGATGGCATCCTTAACTTCACCTTTCGTCGAGAGTGACACATCTCCGTCACTTGCTGCATCGCCGACGACACTTCTTTCGCTGTCTTGGTCCCCTTACTGTACTCCATTCAGATGTTCATCGAAGTGCTGGTTGCACCTTTCGGTGACCTTACAATGGTTTGTCAGAATACTGTCATCCCGAAACATCTCAGCTTGCGACGCAGCTGTTTGATCTCCTCACACTCCTCCTCCTGGTGACGTTTTATCTCTCCCATAAGAGTTGGGTTTGCTACCTCCGCTTCTGTCTGTACCGTTCCACATTCGGACGGGTAGCTTAACGCAGCAATCGCCCC
>JASCZW010010919.1:0-34255 GCA_034211315.2 Aedes japonicus | reverse complement strand
TTATGGTTTGAAGCAAGCATCAAGGAGCTGGAACAAGCGGTTTCACTCATTCATCACTGAGATAGGATTCAAACAAAGCCAGAACATGATCAATGCTTGACTACTGGTCGAATCAACAGGTCACCGTGTATCTCGTTATCTATGTACATGACATTCTCAGGCCAGTTCATCCTTGCTTGTAATTGGAAGTCTGAACAAGAAGAAGTTGTCCAAGGAATTGAAATAAATTGATCTAAACCTGCTGCAGACTTTTCTTGGACTCATCATCCAGCGAGATAGGACTGAATGGACTGATGATAATAGATGTGCGTCAACCAGCGGCTGTTCTAAGCGTTCCTCATTTAAAGCTACCGAAGAGTGAACTGAATCCCAATTTACAAAGAAGCTCTACAAGGAGCTCATTGGTTTCCTGATGTACCTAACGGAGCAGTAAGTTATTGCGCTGTTTTCAGTGCTGCGCAACCGTATTAGCATTGGACTTATCTAAAATGCGAAGGACGGCTGAATACAAACTGATGTTTCGTCGTTCTTCTAAAGGGTGTTCAGATCAAAATTTGGTCAAACAGAATATTGTATGAGTCTATCAAAAGTTTTATTAATAATTTAAATTCTTTTCCAAGTTCAGATAATACAGAATACAGGAGAAATATTCAGCTAAACTTCCTTTTTACCGAATGCGGATTGCCGGGTCTTTACCTTTAACACCTGCCATAAAATTTTGTACAGTCTCCTTGTCCACTGTATTCACCGCAGAACGCCAGTTTGCCTTGACCTGTTTCTCGCTCACAGCAGTTTTTGAGTCCACACCAGATATTTCTCCGCGATCTCTGATAGTTTGATGTACTTGTAAATATTTGCCATCTTTACCTGTCCGTTGCTATAAAATTCCTGTCCAGGAAGCTGTTTAAATTCTGCCTTGACGTAAGTTGTAGACTGTACTATGCAATCAAACTTCGTCAGCTTCGTCGTATACAGCTTTCGCGATCGTGCTTTGGCCGACGTGTTTTGTTTATCGTCGTTATTTGGAGTCACCATTTTTCGTCAGTCGACAGTCCAGCTTGCTTTTTAGCTCTGATTCACGGCCATGCACGTGCAAAATTTTAATGCGTTGCTTCTTCTTCCTTCGACGACATTTTGATAACTAAAGCGCTAATCTCAAAATCAGAATAGAAGCATGATGTACGCCCACATCTTCAAAATGAAGGAGTGCACAATTGTTTAATGCATGATGAAAGGAAATGAATCAACTCGACCAAATTTTGATCGAAACACCCTTTACTTATCTCGATCAGTACCATTTGCAGAATTTTCTTAGCTTGCCATATCTGTCAAAGATACGTCCATGTGCAATGTACATCTGAGAATGTGTGTACTGGAATTTGTACAATCATAATGGAATTGTTACAACGAGTTTGTTTCAAATTTGCGTTAAAAACGAGTTTGAATGGTGCGACTTCATTGCAAATGTTAAATACTCTAAAAATACAGTCGAAGAGGAGAGGAACCACAATGAATAATATTTCCTAATATGATGATGATGTTAGTTTGCGCTGTTTTTGTGTTCTCCTATAGCAATAACAAACGTTTAGCTGCGGAAGAAAGGTTTTCTTCACTGATAAGACATTTAATTCAGAGCTGTAGAGAACGGAACGTCTCCAAAAGCGATCATTGCCATTCTGCAGATCCCACAAATGAACCTGTCGTGTTTTGGCCAGATCTTGCAAGCTTTGTCATTACAGTAAAACAGTGCTGCAGAGGTATGAAACCAACGGAATTCAGTTTATGCCGAAAGAGCTCAACCCACCAAACTGTCCCCAGCTCAGACCGATAGAGAGGTTTTGGGCTATTGTGAAGAGGAAGCAGAAGATATATGCGCAGTGTCGTCAAAGCATAAATGAATTGAGAATCAAGTGGAATAAGATTGCCAAAAGATGGATGAGAATAGTGTGCGCCGGTTAATAGAAACGCCTTCCGAGAAAGTCCGCAAATTTCTTGAAATCGAGATGATACATTTTGTTTGTATTTTCCTCTAATGTTCACAAAATGTCAAACATTTAGTTAAAACAGAATACTATTTTGTTAATATTTATCCGGAGTATGCGCAATGAGTCTATGTTCGAATTCTAACTGGGCCACGCCACTAAAAGTTTTAAATAAGCATTAATGATTCTAACAATTTTCCATAAGTAACAGCAGGAAATAAACATCAAAGTGGTTTGTGAATAAGGATTAACTCTAGCATTTATCGAGGACACAAGGAAGTAACAACCGTCACAGGTAGTTCAGGACCTATCGTTTGCCACAAATCTTCTCAACTACGTCACCAAAGCGATTTGAAGTGCCCTTATCGGCTACGACACAAGATGGAAATACCTTTTTTCTTTCTCAAAGAAATCAAGACAAATAGAGTGACACTAACCTTCTTAGCCACGTTACTATCAACGATTCACTAAAACCACACAATCAAAACTGAACGACGCTTGTCTCATAGTCACTAGATTCATAGTCTGGCGGATAACAACGGGAGCCAATTTGAACTGTCAGTTGGCGGAGCCAATCGAGCATATCTCGAGTAATTCATGTTAAGCGCCTAAAAGCCATTTGTAAACAACGTTGATTTCACAAATTACGAGAATCCCACTATATCCTGCTACTCGATATGGTAGAACTAACATTCTTCTACCAAATGCTGGTTTAATTTCACGAGAGTGATTTAAGATTCAGGAGAAATCGATATTTAAAGTCATTGTTTACAAATGCCTTTGAGGTCCTTAACATGAATTACTCGAGATATGCTCGATTGGCTCCGCCAACTGACAGTTCAAATTGGCTCCCGTTGTTGTATCCGCCAGACTATGAATCTAGTGACTATACGCTTGTCCCCGTTTACTCTTTTTTACGATGCGAAAATCTTCGTTAATTAACTTATTCATCAAATGGATATTTTAATAGCCATTCAAAAAGCATTAAAAAAAACTTGCACACCCCTCAGTTTGTAGGTGAATGCGAATAGAATGTTGACTCTATTTTGTTTTTGCCATTTTCTATTCAGTTGTCAAAATGGCGTTGACGCAAGCAGAACAGCGTATCAAAATTTTGCACGCGCATAAGAAAAATCCAAATTATTCCAACGTCGACTTGGCCAAATCACTTAATATTGCCAAATCAACCGTGGCGAATGTTATAAAAGTAGTTCGAGAACGTCTGACGACTCGTCAAGAAGCCGGGATCAGGAAGAACCCGAAACGAACGCAATCCTAACCTGTCAGATATCAGAGATATCGGAACAACAAGATATTTATGTAAAGGAATGCTTGCAAAAACGCTTATTGCTTTTCTTGAAGAAAACATAAAGCTTGCTTCAGATAGAATTGGAACAAAAACAATTGCCTGTATTTCAGTTATTTATTATTGAATTCAAGATCTTTTTTATACAAATGTAGCGTTTTCTTCATACTTTTAAGAAAAATACGGATAAAATTATTCGTCACGGTTTCGAAGGAATTCTCGAATTTTTCCTGTAACACAGCTCATTAGGCGGCGCACACCTTCTTCGTCCATCGTTTTAGCTATCTTATTCCACCAGGTCTTCATCTGATTGATGTCTTTGACAACCTTTCCCTTTGCCTTGAGTCTCCTCTTCATGATTGCCCAGTATTTCTCAATAGGGCGGAACTGGGGGCAGTTGCGGGTTAAGGTTTTTCGGAACAACCTGGACCCTTTCTCTGCATACCATTCTTGAACGACTTTGCTGTAATGACAGCTTGCCAAATCTGGCCAAAACATTACGGGATGGTCGTGGATCGAATGAACGGCAAAATTCGTTTTTGGAGACACTCTTTTGGTATAGTTCCGACGTCATTGTCTTATTTGTAACGAAAACTTTCGTTTTTTTGCCACAGCTGCAAATGCCCTGCCAAATCATGAATTTTCGTGCAAATTTGTCGGAAAAACAAATTTAAATTTGGCTGGAACATCCCCGAGCTGCTGCCAAGTAAAATTTTTGACCTGGGATTTGCCCGAAGTCAGCCTTGACATAGGTTTCATCGTCCATCAGAAGACACCCGTCGAACTTGGTCAGCACTCTGGTCGTATAGCTTCCGAGCACGGATTTTGGCCACACTATTCTGTTTTATGGTCCGATTTGGCTGTTTGCTAGCTCGATACGACTTGATTCCTTCCCGAGTCGAGTTCTCTCACGGTACTATGGGCAGCACCGAATTTTTCTGGCCAAATCACGGTCCGACAGATTGGGATTCCTCTTAATCGTCTTCAAAATCTTACCACGCAGTTTCCGGTCGACAGTTCCACCTGACGATTGGCTTGAGGCTTCCGAATCGTCGTCAATGTTTCCTTATACCGTTTGATAACGCGCCATACGGTATTTCTGGGCAATTTCAGCTGTTTAGCTAGCCTAGATGCAGACCACAATGGATTTTCCAAATAACTGTGCACAATTTTTTCCTTCTTTCGGCTTCCATGTTGATTGTTTACAAAGTACAGTCGCTTTGCGGAATGTCAAAAATACATTCGTGAAGCTCACGTGAACTGCAGTCATAAATTCGGGAACAAGCAAAAATACACCGAGAACTGAATCACGTTTTTAGTAAACAAAAATCCTGAAACTAGTTCTAGTAGATCACGGTCCGTCTTTCATTTTCCGGAAACGCTTTTCTTGCTTTGTGTCAACCAAGAAATTTTCTTAAAGAAACAAAGTTGTTCCGTGCTGTTTTGGCCAAACCTCGCTTTCTTGCCACTACGGCTTACCAAAATGGCTCAGGAATGGAATACCACCAAATCGTACTGAAGGAGAAAACACTCCAAACTCGCCGGAGCTGCGAGCAATTGAAAAATATTGGGCAATGTTAAAGAAAAACCTCAGGAGAACTCAAAAAACAGTTGGAAGTAAAAATCAGTTCAAGGCTAATTGGCATTCAGCATCAAATAAGGTGGATATAACAGCAGAACAAAACATGAAGGACTTTCACACCTTCCGTTAAGCCGGACAGTTTGCATTTGGAAAATCGGAAGCCTAATCAAACAATTTTCCTGTGTTTTGTAGACGATGAACTTCAAAACAGAAATATTTATTGATCATTTATATAATAAACTAACTAGTGTGCACTTAACCATGTTTGACCAATTTTTGACCTATTTTTGATTAAGTTTTGACCATTTTTTTACCATTCGAAAAGTTATACAATTCGTTCCAATGCTGATGAATAATTTTTCATTGGATTTTTCCTTAAAGTTCAATAAATTCCCAACGGAATGAAAACTTAATCGTTTTTCCATGTACTTTTTGGCGTCTCATTTTGTGCGGCCAACATGACTATGGATCTAGCTTTAGCGACATAACGATGTATTTGTTATACAAGATTGTCACTGCTAACGAGAATCACATCATAGATACTAACAATTGACATGGAGCAGGCGTAGCAAAGAAGTTACGAACCTATGACGCCATGGACTAGTGTTTGAATTCCATGCGTGGGATGTTGTAGGGGGCTGTTCATAAACCACGTAGACAATTAAGGGGGAGGGGTTTCGAAAAAGTCTACGTTTGTCTACGATGGGGAGGGGGGATATACCAAAAGTCTACGTAGACCTTTTTCTCTACAAAACGGATATTCATACCTCTCACGCAAAGAAAAATACCGTCATAACAAACATATTCCAGGTAAATTCAAACATAAAATAAGTTAATTTTGGCCGCAAACATAAAATTGCTTTCTTTCTAACATATTCTATGTTTAAAACCATCCCTAGTAGCACACTTGTTGCCATTCGGTTGAGATATTATAAATATGACTTGTTAAGTCATAATCAAGTCACTACAACTAAAAAGGTCTTAGTGTGCTATATGGGAAGTAACATCGATGTTTGAAATTAAAATCATATTATGTTTATTTTCAACATATTAATAATACAGAATATACGTACAAATTTTGGATTTTACTGGTAGCTGTTCTAATTTAATTTATTTATTCTATGAGTCTTGGTTATCTTGGTCCTCGATTGAGCTTAAATGCTAACATGTTCCAGTTTCAAGAAGTTTGCTCAGAGATGCACTGCACACAGTTTCGAGCCCTGAACTTTGTAAAAATTGAAGCAATACATCAAATCAGTATAATATGACTAATTAAATAATTCAGCATAACATCCCGTTCACACTACAACCTATATTACGTGATATAGACTATCTTCATATTAGCATCTATACATCTAAAGGCTGTGTACGTTAAATTTCGGTCACCATAATAATAGTAGCAAAACAAAATTTACACATTATTCAACCAAACCGATTGTTTATTTCATAGCAATAGATTCATATCTACATCAGAAAAAGTTGATTAAGATGTTAATCCTTCTTTCTGTTAAATTCTCGAACTTCCTGTGGTACACCCGCGATCAGGTATCCTCGGAAACGCCCGCCGTGACGATTCTCCATTTTCTCTTGAAATCATTGCTTCCATTTGCTTTCGTCTTAGTTTCGCAGAGTTTCCGCTTAACTAGAGCCCCAGTACTTCTCTATTGGATGAAGTTCTGGACAGTTTGGTGGATTGGCTGATTTTGCACGTATTTGTCCTCTTGTTCTATTCTATTACAGGACGGATTTCGCATAGTGACAAAAAAAGACTGGAGAGTCGTGGTTTCTGATGAACAATAGCAACCGCTTTTGCAGACATTTTTTCTCGAACACATCCTTATTGATAGTTTCGATAGAGACGAAACTTTTAGATTTTCAACCACAACTATTTATGGCCTGCCAAATCAAATACATCTCCGAGAATTTGGCACATTCTTTGTCCGAAAATACTTGGCAACGGCGTTCCTTTGCACTGTGGTATAAAACGCTAGACATTGAAGCTATTTAAAGTCTTCAGTACGTATGTTTTGTTGTCCATTTTGACAAGAAAATGTTTGCAAAAAATTGGTGTCAAGCACCTTAGCACGACTTTTTGCAGTGAAATTTTGCATTTTATCAAGCTGTGGTTCCCTTTTAACTTTTTATGGCTTCAGTCTTTGCCCCTGCTTTACTTTTTGTACGTATGAATTTGACATCCCCGCCACATGTCGCTCAGAAAGATTGGGATTTTTCTAAATAATGGCTATCACCTTCTAGTCCATTGATCGGGGCAAGCTTCCGATCCACAGTCCAAGTGCTGGCCAAATGATTTGCAAACACATAACACGGGTACTTTTGGGAATTTTAGTTTCGTAAAACATGCGTGTTCACTTGATTTTGACGCCATTTTATTGAATGCGATGTAACAAGAATGTAAAACTATGTTCGTAACCACTAAATCAAAGTGGAGAGTTTCACAGCTGACACATGAGTGAAAAATTTTAGCGATCCGTATGAAATAATTCAAAATCTACACAGAAATAAAAGTTACCAAACTAAACCTTGACAGGCTTTAGTTTTCACCAAAAATAATATGCGTGGCATTTTATATCAAGATCGTAATGTAGGTTGCAATGTGAACGGGGTTTAATACAACACGCTAAAATTACTGTCTCTAATTATCTTTTCGAGAGGAAAAAGGGATAACAAGAGACAGTAATTTGAGCGTGTTGGTTGTGTTTCTCTATTCGTTTTTCACAACATCGATAGATCGAATGCATGGTACCAACTCAATAGTAAGTTTATGATGTTAACTACCCAAGCAACACATCTCTGTCATAATTGGTTGCAGAAACTTGATTGTGCCTTAATTGAGTTACATTGCAGTTACTTTGAATTATTTGCAACAAGTTTGCTACTAGGCCGTTGAGTATTTTTATTTATACGTGAAGAAGATGATATTTGATAGTTAATTTGCTCCGATTTGACAAACATTTAGTAGAGGGTTTTAGCGAATGTGGGACAAAGTAGAAAATACAATGAGGTCTGGGAAGATGTCAACTTGCTCTGGAAAACATTCAAAGAAGATAAACTGAACTTGATATCTAAAGTGTAAACAAAAATAGCCGCATACACTTTTAATGTGGACTGCATTTTTGCGACAAAAGTGAAAAGCATCCACAAGGCAGATATGTTGTAGAAGAAAATAAGGCTTCAAGATTTTGTAGCAACGCCAGGAAGAAATTCTTTGTGAGGTCTACGAGAACGGAGCTACGGAAGTTCTATGGATAGAATCACGTTTTGTCGAAATCATTGGACTTGACATCCAAGAAACAATTCCACCATAACCCTAGTAGCACACCACGATCATAATTAGTTGCAGCAACTTGATTATGACTAACAAAAGCACATTTATGTTTTCTCAATGACAGAATGTGTGCTACTAGGGAACTTCCGCTGATGAACTTTAATTATTGGTTCAAGTAGCCGTGGTGTGGGCATCTTTAGCATTTGCATAATTGATTGTTGTTATTTTTTATTTATGCAGTATTTTTATGAAACAAAATTAAAATTAATAACTGAATAACCTGATTGTTTGAGTTTTATTTCATAAACCGTTCCTCAAACCGCCATAGCCACATATTGTAGAACATTTTCCATAAATTAAAAATAAATGAATTTGATAAAGTCTACGTAGACTTTAAGGGGAGGATTTGGAAAAGTCTACGAAAGTCTACGATGGGGGAGGGGGGTTTGAAAGTGTCAAATTTCGGTCTACGTGGTTTATGAACAGTCCCTTACCTTGTACCTATGCATCGAGTTTGCTTGGTAATATTCAAATCATTGAAGGAAGCAACAGCTGCGGATGCTGCTTCTTCTTCTTTCTGAATATTCTATGCATGCTATGTTTTCTGTGAAAAGGCAATATCTCTGTTTGGGACGTTTCTATATCTGAGCCCCCCTCCCATAATATATCACGTAATTTGTGGATGTTCCCTTAGAAAGATTGAAATATTATTATCATGATTTATCCTTTGAAATTAGAGTTTTAGTCACATCCGTTTTCAAGATATTAAAGTTTTTTTTTTTAAATCAATGGAATGTTAAGCCCTTTTGAAAAGTTAATCCCGAAATGTTAAAAAAAGTATATTAACAACATATTTTGATAACATCAACCAAAGAAAACTCCACAAAACAAGAAAAAATGATCAAAATATTTTCGTCCGCCTGCTTGTATGGAAATCGCCCATAGTGCACTGTAGTGTGCGCAGCTCGAAGTAAGACGTGAAATATTTTCTCCTGTCAGTTTTCCTCGCTTTATTTTAATTTTATTTGAGGTTTATACAAATAGGTATATTATGAATGTTTGGTCTTCATACGACTCTGCAGGTGTAGAAAAGTGCAGATCTTGCTCAATGGATAAGACAACCATTACGTGCATTTTTCTCCGGAGTGAATATAATAGCTTCTCTGTTGTGTTTTGGCCATTTTTTGGCTGATTTGATTCTAGAAGAAAATCCGCCCCTTGTGCTCCACTGCGAGGCTTCCGACGGTTGTGGAAACAAAGCGTTGGTTGTGACACAAAAGCATAATTCATGCGGCTATGTGAAGGGCGATGAATTCATCATGAGGTGTTGTTTGTTTCATGATCTTACTCTCAGTGAGTACTGAGAGAATACTGATCTGAAAAGCGATCGGACCGATTTTGAATGATAATCGCTGTGGCTACGACTCGGGACATCTTTGAAATCTGAGTGAGGGCATATAGTCACAGCCACCGGCCCTAACATATGCTTCGTGAAGTGAAGCAAACCAAAAAGAAGAAGAAAAAGAAATCTGAGTGAGCTCTTTTCTTTTTATTCCTTTGTACACCATTGTCAATTCTACGAAGACAGTATGTACGTATTTGTGAGACATGTGTAGGACAACATGTAAAGACTTAACCATAACTCTTGGTTAACGAGATGACACACACATACTAACGCGCTCATGTAGTCAGGGTCACACGAGGCTTCTCGCCTTCGTGCATTGGCCTCTTTCTGTTGCTTCGGTGTATCGAGTGATTCCCAACAGCTCTCGGCAATTTCCACATTAGCGATTCTGCCAGGTTAAATCCTGGTTGAAATTAATTTCGAATTTTTGCTGGTCGCGTTAAAAAATTTTGTTAGGGTATAACTTGAACGCCAAATAGAAAAGTTTATTTCTTTTTATTTTGTGAATGTACTTGGAGTACAAAGCAAAATGGTGTGGTTTCTTATTTCTCATTTCGATCATGTTTAGTTATATTCAAAACTAAATGGAGTTCTGTTTATCTTTTCTTCAAACTGGTGATTTGGAAAAGCCAATGTTTGTCTAAAAGTTTCAAAGTTATTCCTTTCGAATTTTGCTTATTGCTTGCTCTCAACTCAGTGTTCTAAATGCACAGTTATTAATTGAGAGCTTTCGATGCCAGGTATCATTTTTGGATTAGAATGATTGTGTGGCAACTACAATCATACGCCATGCCCAGGGAGTTGAAAAAATTTCCGTAACGAAAAATTCCCAGACCAGACCGGGAATTGACTACCGACTGAGCTAAGGGAGGACTCGAGTTTGTAAAATAAGGTGGCGTGCATAAATTGTGATTTCGTTTCTATTTTGTAAAACGAGATTGTAAAGAAGGGGAAGAAAACTCGTGATACACACTTCTTGCATTACATAGTGTGTTTGAGCTGACAAGAAGGAAGCTAAGTTCATAAAGAAATTGTTTGTGAAGTTAGCCATCAGCTAGATATTGGTGGTACCTTTTTTCTTGAAACAGCTAGGCACGAAGCTGCGTATTTTCGATGCGTTTTAATGGTGCCGTTTGGACGTTGAGATTTAGTGCTTTTGTAACCGAAATGATGAATTCAAGATTGTGTTGACGCTCGTTTAGCAGATTACCTACAATTGGTACTGCGACACACAACGGTATTGAACTGACAACTGACTTGGTAAGCTCGATCTGTTTTTACTCATAATGTCTAAACGTTTCGAAACGTTTAAAGCTATTTCCGAACAATGAATATGTGTATATGTGTGCGTATGTTTGAGTGTAGGTTTGGATGTATATTTGTATGGGATGACTCTGTGTCAGCGCGTCCTTCTTCACTTTTCAGAGAGCGAGTAATGGTGCTTTAATCATAAGCCATAAAAGACTAGTTGAGGAGTTAGTGCTCATTCTTCAATCGACAGACAAGCTCTCATGCAAGAAAAGACACTACACCATTGGATTTGGAACGAGGATACAAGTAGGAAACGCCTGTGTTCCATCCCAGAAAAGCGGACAACAAAGGAGTGCATTTATTTGCTTAGCTTCGTCACTCCCAACGACCTGTATACATATACATATTTTTTCTCGCCTCCCGCATTCCATCTAATTCACAACTCCAGATGTCTATGAAGGTAGCATGAGTTCTCAGAATCTTCTTAAGTAGACATCTAATCATCGCTCATCGCCATGAGGCACCAAGAGTGGACAGTAATGTTTGCTAGAATGAAAGATATGAAAAGAAAGTGTTGAAAGTTCCGTCAGTGTACGGTAGATTGGAAATAGAACAGAAGTAATGAAAATTTAGCGCAGGCAAAAGTTACGTGTTGGTACGCGCTCATGTACTACTGATAGCTGTGTGATAGTTTCTAGCGATAGTTTGCATGCACTCTGTTTTGATGTGCACATGGAAGAGGAACTCTCTCCTTTTTGGGTTTATTTTTGATACGCAAAGTCTGTGATCATTTAGATTACTACATCATAATCGTTACTCCACGCACGGAGAATAGAAAACATAACAATTAGAGCAATTAATGGTTATTTCATGTTAATTTAAGCTAGTCTGTTGTATGGCGTATGAAAGATTGCAAACAATTTCGTTGTTTAAGCTTCCTTTGGCTTGATATTGAACGAGGAGAAATTTTATGCGCCAGTGAAAATTCATTATTGTTTCTGTGTAGGTTATGCTATTTATGGAAAAAGTTGATACATAAAGGTTTTTGTTTTGCACGGAGGATACGTTCCACTATGGAACCGTGTAAATAAAGACTAAATAGAGTAGATAAATTCACATGCATAAACATTTTATATTGCTCCCATTTTGTTTGTATGCGTTACCTTTCCGTTCAATGATCAAAATACAGCTTTTAAAATTTTGAGGATTGACACCAAATATTGTGAATTTTTCGAAAAACTGCCTTTTGCCCCTACTTTTTGCCCAAAACATAAAATGTGATTCGAACTAGGTCGATAAGTTGTTTCGTTCTGGAGTTATCGCCGAAAACAAACCGTGTAAAAAAAACCTTAGTGTACACTAACATAAATACACTATGGCCTTTTTTTGGCTTCAAACTAGCGTTTAACAATACGTGAAATAGAGTGTTCAATTGAATTATATCTATGTTTAAGTCTCAAAGTACGTGCAACAAGGATGACATCACGCGTAATTTTCATTATTTTTAAGATTGTAGCGTATGAAATCGTTATATTCCTGACAGGATTATAGCTGTGGTCCATACTTTTAACTCATAGTACGGTACATATAACAGCTTATTAACGACTACAAATTCACTCATAAAACGATGAGGTGAGCCAGACGCCAGATTAAAACTATGTCCATTTAGAATTCGGAATAATAAAATCATCTGTATCTCGGTAACGGTACTTTCAGGAAAAAATATCAATACAAATCATTTCTCTTCTTTTCTAATGACAATTTGCACTAACTTTTTTATTCCTCCCATCACACACTTCTTAAGCTTCCGCTTCATTATTGCCCAAAATCTCTCAATTGGACGGAACTGCGGGAATATGGGTGGATTTATGTTTTTATCGATGAAATCTACGTTATTATCGCGGTACCGCTGGATGACTTCCCGGCTGTTGTGGCAACTCACCAAATCTGGCCAAAACTTCACGAGACCTTTATGGGCTTTAATGAAAGGTAGTACGTAGTTTTTGAGGTATTCTTCTTTGTACAGCTTCGAGTCGCTCGTCTTCTTATTCGTCACGAACACTTTGGTCTTTGCTGCGCAGCTGCATATCCCTTGCTAAATCATCAGTTCTTTTGACAAATTTTGTCCATAAAAGCAAACTTAAACTGCGCAGGAACATCTCGTCGTGCCGTCGTCATGTAGAATGTTTGGCCAGGAAGCTGTCCGAAATGCATTTTGACGTAGGTTTTATCGTCGATAAGCAGGCATCTTAGGTACTTCGTCAAAACCTGCTGGTACATTTTCCGAGCTCGAGTTTTGGTGACGAAACTTTGCTTCAACGTGCTGCGAGCAGCAGCGAATTTTTGTGCGATTTCATTATCTGATAGTCCAGGGTTTGCTCTGACGGTTCTCAACACCTTCTGGTTCAGCTTGCGGTAAAATGTTCGACTACGACGCTTACCTTGAGGCACTCGATCCACGCTCTTTCACTCCCTGTAACGCTTGAGCACATCCTGTAGGTTGATTTGGCGATTTTCAACGTTTTTGCGAATTTTATTGCGGACCACGTTGGATTATCAACGTGGGTGTGCAGATTCGTTTCTCTCCTCTTGGCTTCCATCTGGAATAACTTTTGACTCACTGCACGAATCACGAAACTGCACGAAATTTATACCACAGAATGTGGGCGCCTAAACCGCTGTAAAATAATTCGTTCAGTGATCACTTTCCGTGCCGCTGCAACACAATAAGCGATTCCGGATTCTAACTGGACAGAACTTTAAAATCACGACTGCTTCAAACTATAATCTCCTAACGGCAAAAATCAACGTTTCGCTTTAGAAATGCTAAAAGCTTTGAACAGGGAGGAGGGGTTTATTTTAACAGGGAATTGGGTTTATTTTAATGAGCTTACACGGGAAAAAATCCGGTGCTCGAAACTAGCAAAATGGTTCATGATATCATGAAAACGTCTTTTTCATGTTATGAATATACACCATGAATAAAAGTCATGAAATCATGAATCAGCTTACTATAATCTAACGTAACGCCACTATGGCGTTATGTTTTTGATTTTGATGATGAAAGTTGCAACTTGATTCATGAAATCATGAAGCATCTGATTAGTAACCATAAATTAAATTCATGAAAACATGCACTACTATTCATGATTATTGGCACCTGTCATTTATGATTCCAATTTTAGTGACGAAAACGGAAAGTTTGGTTCATGATATCATGAAGCATTTCGTTTGGAACTACGAAAAAAAACATTAAAACATGAACATTATTCATGATTCCATATAGGTACCATGAAGCGAGTTCATGGTAACATGAAACATACTTATGAATATGAGAAAAACGGATTCTTTCAGGAGTTTGATCAGTAAACTCATTTTTGATTTAAGTTTTTGATTTCGTTTCAATTTAAGTATATTACGGAAATGGCATGAATACAAAGGAAATGAGGATTAACAATCGATAGCCTTCAGCAAATCACGTGTGCTTTTCGGCAGCTCCACGATCGACGCTGGCATTTTAAACATATAGGTTTGTAGAAACAGCCACAGTGGCCTGCAATCCGGCGTGTACAGCAGGTTCAACACGAACGTTACGTGCATGCACATACATATGGATTGCAGTATGTTTTCTGATTTGTACTCGGAGCCGCCGAAAACCACGATAATGGATTAATCGGTCGCGATGCTCGTACCGTGATTATTTGCGGCTGCATTTGGACATTTTCAAATTTTGTCCGAAGAAACTCCAATCGCTGGTTGATCTTGACTTCGACGTCACCCGCAGTCTACATGAAAAAAAGAAAGTAGCCTTACAAATATGAACTCAACAACAAAATAGCACCAGATTGTTGAATTTTAAAAACATTTGTTTGTGACAATCGTAATCACAGTTTTAACCCTATTTTGTTTACGAGAAGTCTCGTTAATAAAGCAGTAAAAAACTGTTTTGTTTCTTGGGTAAATTAAAAAAAATTATTTGTTCCACCGTTAATTTCGCTTTCCGGCCATCTGGTAGGTGATGTAGATGAGACGGAGAATGAGTGATTACTTCAATACCGCATTTACCGATTTCATAGTTATGCGGATAAACTACATATGCATCCAGGTGTTCATCGAACACACAGGCCTTATATGTATGGCAGACAAATGTTATCACTTCATTATTTTTTATGATATGGGGCACTTCTTGAGAAAAATATCATGTCTCCTGGCAATCAACACCGTTCCAGCTGTTATTTTCGTCTTTCCTAACATAACGTAGTTAAGCACTCGAACGATTACACTATCGTCACCGGAAATCAATTTGTGTTGAATTGGAATGCAGTGCAGTTTTATGTAAAATCCAGTCCCTTCGTCCAATTGCAGCGGTCCGAAATTATGAGTGTTCGTGAATACTTTAAATGACATCTTAAATTGGTTCAGACACTCTAAATTCTCCTGTTTTATTTGTGGTGGAATACTTTTTCGCTCATTGATGTTATATTCATATCGCTGAACGCAAATCCTGCACAAGTAAATAGAAAAAAATGAGATTGGTTAAAATTATCGCAATGAAGGCAGTTAAGGTGGTTGTAGCATTCACACTTCGAGATTGCAGCGCACACGACTCACCAACCGTTAGTAATTGCACCTGCCAAAATGCTATTTTGTTTGCTGCGATACAGCAAGCACGAAGTAGCAATTTGGCAGGCGACATTTCAGCGGCTGGCGAGTCGTGCTCACTTGAAATCTTAAAGTGTGGACGCTACGAGGAATCACCTTAAGACAGCTCTTCGATGTTTCTTACCTGCATGGATGATTTGCAACAAATGATCTACTGTAGTCTAAAATACTGTAAAATACCCAAATTGTCTCCACGCAAACCTCCAAATAAAACATGTATATTCCTTTCTTCACCTTTTACACGAATTCGTACAGGTGTTTCTTCTATATGAATGATTTCTTGAACCATGGTTCAAGATTTCTTCGTTGCTGAACGATTTCTCGACAGCGGAGTATACGAACTGGATCAGGAACATGTTATCAATTTTGTCGTGAATATGTCTTGGTAAACTCGGGAAATTTAAGTAAAATCCTGTCAGAGCTTGCTTGCCAGCTTTCGAACCCAATGGATTGTTGATTTCAAACGAATCAGTAAAAATAAAGTAGGGAATGCAAATTTGGTAAAATCTTTTTCCGATCTTTTGCTTCCAGAATTTTCCTTTCACGAAATTATCATTCACATCATCTGGTGAAGTAGTGATCTGCTGATAGCTATCGAATAGTGCTTCGATATTCGCTTCAATAGAGAAAAAAATGGTAAAAAAGTTCTCTAGTCCAATGTACACATTTGATTTCGATTTTTCTATGAATTCAACGCCGTCACCAGTTTCCACGGGGATCAACTCATTGCTAACTTGATCAATAAAAGGCATTTGGAAATGACATTTTTCCTTCATCAGCTTAACAAACTTGTGTTCAGTGTCAACTACATCGAAAGCATGTGTAATCTTCATTAAATTGTTCAAAACGGTAGCCTTCTCTACTTCTGGAATTATTGGTCTGACGACTTCACAAGCAATCGTCATCAATGGTTCCAAAACCATATTTTTCAATGAAGCGATAACTTCAAACACCATTGCTCGATTATAGTTAGGCAAGCTGTGCAGAAATATGGTGAATGCTGTTCCAGTTTTCTGAATTGATGTTAGAAGATCATCATCAAGATGCCTTCGCATATCCTGCCATAAGTCCTCGGGTTGATTCTGATCATCAACTTTGGTATCACAATTTTGTGGTGTTGATAACTGCTCGGAATTAGATTCATTCCTGTGGTCTGGAGCATCAACAACGCTAAAACAAAACAAAATAAATAAAAATTATCCTTTAATCCTATTTTTTGTAAAATGAGGGTAAACAACGTAATTTGGACACTCTTAAAACCACTTTTATTTGGACACTTCCATATGATTTTGCTGGGAGTGTCCAAATTGAAAAGGGTTGAAGTTACCTATTACCTGTTATCTTCTGGTGCAATATGTAACCTCTTAGATCTCCAATCTTCCGGTTCAATTTGAGGGTGTTCCTTTCTTAGATGGCGTACAAAACATTAACTGTTTGTTTATTTTCTGCCACAGTTTTCTTGGACGCATTGTGTTGATTCAGATGGTGAGAAGTGACACTTGACAAATGTGCCATCAACACTTTTGCTTCAGGAATCTCCGATTGCAAAGGAAACATACTAGCCCAGAGTTACTCATGGCGGTTGGTGTTGACTATAATAAATTGAAATAAAGGTTGGAGTAGTAATCTTGTATTTCGTTAGAAAACAATGCATAAGGCGAAATTAAAACTTGCCTGCTTGCCAAAGCTATCACGTTAGATTAGTCAATATAGGGGAACTGTTCTATTTTTCATCTGATGCTCCCATATTCATCTCATTCTCAGAAAAATTGAAACATCAATTGATTGATTTCACTCCGACATAAACAGAAAATATGTGATAAAAGTGCACGTTTACGTCAAATCGTTTCCTGTCTTCGGTGAAAATATACCTTTCAGCATTCCAATCATTCTAAACTTTGTTTGCAGAATACTGCAGAATATCTCTATAGAGATTGATCGAGGAGGTTCTGATTCTATCGTGTACATCGGCAAATACAGCTTCTAGGCCCCACTATTGTAAGGCCCCCACACACGCTCCGAACGTTGTACAACATTGACTCCGCCCCCTGGTAATTTGGTCGAGTTGGAGAGTCTGTGTCTTACGACAGATTTGGCAAACCGTCTGAAAAACCTGTCATACAGCTTCGCCACAGATTCTCCGACTTTACACCAACTCGACCAAAGAGGGTAGAGAACGGATCAATCACCTCACGACCCTATTCCAATCATGGGGTTAACAAGAACTTACGGCACTCATTTTGTGTAGTATGATACTATACATAACATTGCTTTACATTTACATGTGTTAATTGCTGCTGTCTTGACATGACCGCGAATTGACAGTGACAGTGATTGACGTATAGGTCGGAAGTAAGTTTGGAATTCGAAAGTCAGACTTCCGAACTTTAATTTAGTGAATAGTCTTCAAAGCTGTCGATTTACAAAGATTTTCTAACTTACCTCCACTTCCAGTATGAAGCTGTCTTGAGTCTCTTTAACAGAGGGCTTCTAAACTATTTACAAACAATCCAAACTATTTGAAAACAAAAAATCAAACCTAAAAATTATTTGACACAAATAGCTTATAGCTTGATGTGATTTTTGAATAAAAACGTTTTAATTTCGCCTTAATCGAATAAAATCAAGATGGAAAAAACATACCGCTAGGTTTTGGTGCTGCTTCTTTTACTGCTGCTGCGGCTGCTGCTGTGTACCGTTGCTGCTGCGACTACGCGGTAAGCTGTGCTCTTGATGTTTTCACACTACAATTAAGCACACGTTAGTTTTTTCGAGCATTTGTTAGATTTTAAAACCTTACCTGAAAATTACCGCCGACCGGTAGGCATGCTTCGATTGAATTGATAATTTTTTTTGACAGGTTGACAGCGATGCGTTACGCTTATAGAGCGACCATGAATCAAATTCATGGATACGTTTGTTTTGGTTCATGATTTTTGGAATTTCAGTTATAAAGCATAAATGAGGGTCATGATTCCATGACTCAGCGGTATGATATTTTATTCCGAGTTGGATTCATCCAGACGGTAATTGATTAATAATAACGCTTGTGGCGATCATGACTCATTTTCAACCGAGCAGTTGTTATTATTCATGATAATTGTGGTTTTTGTCATGATATCATGAACCATAGTCATAATGTCATGAAGTGACATATTTTATGATTTCATGAATTTTTATTCATGAATCCGGCAACGGATTTTTTTCCGTGTACATGTTAGTTGCTCACATTTAATTTCATTTTGGTTTATTGCCATCCATCAATCCATACTACGAATATTTACTTTTTCCCTGACCATAAATCTGAAAAATCCGCAGAACGAAACTATTAAAAGCTATCAGGTTTCCGACCATGAACCAAATCTCGGTGTTTACTATGTTAACCAATGTTTCCATTCTACCATAATCTCTAGCTTCTCGGCATGATACCACAGACTTTCACAATATCTTTTGATCCTGGAAAGCCCTCTCTACCAGTCAAACCGAGCACGGCTCATTGAACAACAACCGAAGCAACGACAACAGCTCCTAAATCCGATCAACCAGGTCCACAAATGCCCCATTCCTCCCCCGCACCCAATGCAAACAGCAATTTCTGTTTGTCATCAGAGTAAATAATTTCACTTCCGCAAAAGTAACTTCCACGGAAATCGAGTCGTCAAGTGATAGGGCAGGCCGAAAAAAAAGGGAAAATACTGCAATCTCATAGGCCTGATTGTCACGTTCGCACCGAGCTGATGATGCTACATTTACACCCTGACAACGAAACGACCGACCGACCATTGCCAATAGGCACATCACTCCGTCACGCGCCGTCACGCACTAGCATGACTGGCAGAAAAAACGGGAGCCCTCTGTGGGAAACCTTCGGAAAAAGTTTTGCCCAAAGTGTACCCCGCACATGAAAAGGCAAATCAAATTGACAATCGGCTTTGATCGCTTGCTCCCAGCAGCACTGCCAGTGATGGATGCCGATGCCGATGCTGCTTGCTCATGGTTGTGTCATTGTAGGACTCGTCCGGGCCATTGTGTGCTCTCGGAGATTTATTGCTTCGGTATTGGGCGCAGTTTTGTTGACACCTCGTTCCGGATCAGGCGGCCACGAGCTGAAATGGAGCACCCGTCATATGCGGTGCCACGTCCGTCGTCGTCGTCGTCGTCGTCGTTGACGTCGGGAGCGTCGTCGGGGTCGTCGTCATTCGAAGGCGCGAATCAATTATGTAAAGTGGTTTGAAAAATTAGCGTACTTTCCTTCAGCAGGATGAGGACGACGACGGCGGCGGCGGCGGTGGCCACGGGAATGAGTGAGAAATGACAACCGGCGAAAGTTGCGTTCACTCGGCTGCAGCAGAAAACAATGATTTAGAACGGCAATTTTCGCTTCAAATTGGGTGGTCTGCAGTAAGGTTGGATCTAATTGGTGGGTGGTGGCCAGTTGCAAATGAAGGAATGGAAATAGAGTACATTGCTTGGAGAACGCCTTTTGCCAGAATAATTGTCTTGGAATTGAGGAAGGTAAATTGCTTCTTTCTTCGTCTTCTGCAATGGGCAACTCTGACGAATTTCAGATGGACTCATTTCGTTGAGTTGGGTCTCAGCTGTTTATAACGCACTGTGTTTTGTACCTTTATTACGTCGTCGAAGTTGTTGTCTTCTGTGTTGGTGAAAGTCTTTTAAGTTGCTTTATTTACGGAGCTTTCAACAAAATATAATGAGTTTTGTGAAATTCATAAGATGGGACGAATTACAAGTGATACTTGTGACGTGGAAATGAAGTTTCTCCTGGATACTTACATTTGGATGGATATTTGGCATTGAAGAATGAGGATCTTGTTAGCTTCAAACGACGCTTTGCTTTTGAAATGTTTTTTTTATTGAGTTAATAATAAAGAGTACATTGCATGCTTTTCCAGTCCAGAGCTGGGACGAGCATTTTTTTTTAACTAATAACCTTATATTTGAATGCTCTCGCACATTCTCACAACTCACTCTTATTTTCAAACTTGCTTTAACACACGCACCATTGGTTGTTAGCGAATTGAGTAATTTATCTTAAGGTGGTTATAATGTTGGTTAAAATACAGATCTAGCTTCAAGGCACTCACTTCCATATCTCATCGATTTCGTGATTTATTTATGTATGTTCATAAGAAGCCACCATCCTGGCGTGGTTTTGCCCTGCATGCGGTTCAACTTAACAAAAAGATCGTGAATCCTTTAGTGGAGTACCTGTAACTAGCAAATGAAAAGAGAGATTAGTAATTTGCATTTAATTCCTACTACCTTATTGCTTATCTTGACATATACGCATATTTATTGAGTACTTTTTCAAATGGACGTAAGTGACATCCGGACGAAAATAAGAAAATCAGCATTGAACTGTTTTGAGTTTATTTTTATTTCTATTTCAAAACCAGACATTTTTATCCTAATTAAATTCCTCTGAATGACACATTGGTGAAAGATATTACATCACTGCGTTTAAAAATTACACTCGGAATGAAAATTCAAGTTTCATTTAGAAAAATGTTTCTTACAACGGTCTGCAATAGAAAAAGAAAATACGTTATTTTGATAAGTCAGTATGATAAATGGCAGTTATTTGCGCCAAAATGATACCTTGTTCGCAACCGCGAATAGATGAGACCAACATTCCTCTGACGAATATGTCGACGTAGTTGTCACGTGACGTTTCCGTGGACGAATCAACGCAGCAGAAATATTTCCCCATTCCCCTTCCCCTCCTTTTTGTTTTGTTTCCACTAACCCCTAATAAGAACTTAAACCAATCAGCATTTAGACGCGCAACTGTACTCGCTGTATTGCGCAGTTAGTTCCTTTTTATGTAGGGTAACGGGATGTAATGTTAGCCTAGCTCCTTGCTTCGGCCTATGTACCAAATATGTCATTATTTCGGCGATAATCAACAAAATCATGTTGCTATCAGCATAACCGATTTATTTCAAAGCAATTGAGACATTATGATTCAATTTATAGTAGCTCACTTCCGCGTAATTTTCGATTTCCTTAACTTTTTACACACCATGACTTTACTGGTTAAGCTGAACAGATTATCTACACGATTTAGAATGATCTAAATTTGCCGAAATTGAACCTATAAACCAAATAATGCAGCCAAGATGTACAGAATATAGTCACATGTTATAGACTTACCGGTCACATAGGTAAAATAACAATGATTTAACAAGAAAACGGTGGGCCCAATGTTAGGGACATATGTTTATCTATGTTCCTAACTTTGGCCTGTTGTACAAAAAGCGTAGTAAAAATGTTGTTATCGGTAACATTTACGATACAAACGTCTGAGTTTCGGTAGAATGTTTTTCATATGGCTCATTTTAACAAAAAACTAAAGGAACAAAATCTGTGTAGAGTGAATTATAATGTTTTGATTCCCGAATGGCCGCTAAATCATATGTAAAGATTACTTAAGTGTTTTTTAGCAGATGAAGTTAAGTTTGATTTATGAAATTGTTTTTTTTTTTTGGGTAGAGCGGATCAAGCTGGCAACACCTTGAATCAGAAAATCAGCAAAAAAAAATCGTACCTAGACAACATTTAATAACAAATCTTTCGAATGGGACGAACTTGCATCCATAATTAGACCCAATTTGGTACCCATAAACCGACATTACATCCATATCCCTCGAAAGCTTCTGACTTTATAAAACAAGTTGTGTAACTTTTCGTGATATATACTACCAGATGGCTTATTGAAAATATGTTAGCAACTGTATAGCTAGCTAAATTTGGTTGCAGCTTAAATACTTTATGAGTTATAATAAAAAATGTAATCGATTGTTGCATATTAGGCTGAGTCAAGGGACACATACCCTATATATAAGCAAGCGCATAGCACGCTCAAACCACTCGCTCACTTCTCGCTGTGCATCCGTGTGCGACAGACGTATTTTTCTGCTCGGTTTTCCGGTTTGTTTCAGTTGTGCTTGTAGCACAGTGCTCTCTCGCGACGTTGTTCGACCCACGGTCCGACCTTTCTCCGGCGCTCGGCCATCTGCTCGAAGTGGCAAAGTTTAAAACGGAGCTGCAAAATCTTGCGAAAAACCCGCCACTACCGATCGCTGTGGCGATGATGCGCAGCAAAAACGACGCTGCAGAACGGCGAGCAGCAATGGCTGCCGCTAACAAACAAGCCGTCGGCACAAAACGACCGCGAAACGACGATGCCGCTGCCGGACCGTCGGATGCCAATGCCAGACTACTGGCAAACAACCAATTTGCTGCGTTGCCGGTTCAACACATACCGAAGAAAGCGAAAATTCCCCCGCTTTTTACCACCTCGAAGGACGTAGCGTCGCTTCGAAATAAGCTTGCTGCGGCACAAATTCACCCGCTTTTCAAGCTGTGCAGCATGGGCACTAAAATCATGTGCTCTACGGAGAATGATTTCCAAGCCGTGGGAAAATTCCTAGTGGCAGAGAAATTGGAGTTCTTCACCCACGATGCTCCCGGTAGCAAGCCGCTGAAGGTGGTAATTCGTGGTCTTCCGGATTATGACCCAGAGGAAATAATGGCCGAGCTCAAATCGGTCAAACTGAAGCCGAACAAAGTGTTCCCATTCGGGCGCAAGGGATCCGGAAATTATCGGGACAAACTATTCTTGGTCCATCTGGAGAAGGACTCCATCCGTCTGGACGATCTCCAGAAAATAAAAGCTCTCTCCAACATCATTGTTGAATGGGAGCGTTACCGTCCACTCAAAAACGACGTCACGCAGTGTGGAAACTGTCTTTCCTTCGGGCACGGCACCAGGAACTGCCACATGAAACCGCGTTGTGGCAAATGTACCGGAGCTCATGCGACAGCTGCGTGCAGCCAAATGGACGAAGGTGTTGAACCTAAGTGCGTGAACTGTGGTGCCAACCACGAAGGAAGCAACCGATCGTGCCCAAAGCGATCGGAATACGTCGAAATCCGCAAGCAAGCAACAACCAAAACGAATAGAAAATTTCAACGACGACCGCCTCCTCCGGTGACAGAGGAACACTTCCCGCAGCTACGGTACAACGTACCAAATCTACCGCCTCTCGAAGTAAACCATCGACAGCGTATCCGCCAACCGACCACCACAGTCCAACACCGACTTGTAGCCGCCGCGTCAGCCCCACCAGTACAACACGTCCCTCCTCCAGTGTGGGGAAACCAGGCGTCAATGAATCCAGCTACCAATCAGTCTGATGACGACCTCTACACGCCAGAACAAATGATGGAGTTCATCCAGAACCTGCATCAACAACCTGCGCCGTTGCCGTTCCAAGGAGCAACAAATCAACGCTGCCAGCATGGTGCTGATGAACTTCATGAACAAGTATGGACCGTGAAGCCACCATCAAGATCCCGAATTGGAATACTTGTTCCCTTCGGAACAAAAACATCGAGCTAACCGATTTCCTCAACGAGAAGAAAATCGACATCGCCATCATTACCGAAACGCACCTCAAGCCAGAGGTTAACGTTTTTATTCCTGACTTTCGGCTCATCAGACTCGATCGGACCAACTCAAGAGGAGGGGGTGTTGCCATTGCTTTGCGTTACAACATCAACTGCCGCCTGCTGCCGAGTTTTCAGCTCAAAACCATCGAAGCGATCGGTGTGGAGGTAGACACCACTGTCGGACCAATCGTCATCATTGCGGCATACTGCCCCAAACAAGCGGCTGCGGTCTTACGGCAAGACATCGTCAAGCTAACTCGGCGGCAGGGGCAATTCATCATCGCTGGCGACCTCAATGCAAGACATGAAAGCTGGGGAAACACCCGTCGGAACACTAACGGAACCATCATCCAACACGACCTGGAGGAGGGCCACTACACGTTGCTGAGTCCGGATTGTCCTACCCGTTTAAGTCAAGCCGGGACCCACTCAACCCTCGATATCTTCCTCACGAACATGGCAAACAACATCGCTCAACCGGTCGCATACCAGGAGCTCAGCTCGGACCACTATCCGGTGGTGGCCGAAGTTGGCTCCTCGGTCAACCGGCATCGAATCACCAGACGGAACTACCATCGCGCCAGTTGGGAGAGGTTCCGACAACAAGTTGACGACAGCATCGATTTCGACATGCACCTTGATTCGGTTGATGACATCGAACGGCAGCTGCAGAGCATCGAGCAAGCGATCTCCCAGGCCCGGGAGCAACACGTACCGGTGATAGATCAGGTGAGTGACTCTGTACCCATTGATAGACCCACTAAAGAACTTATTCAATTGCGCAACGCCATTCGAAGGCAATACCAGCGAACTGGTTTGCCTACTTTAAAAAGTCATTGCAATCGGATGACCAAAATTATTAAGGCCAGAATGGTGGACCTCAGAAATAACAATCTTTCCGACAAGATGCGCTCTCTCCCAGATTGTGCAAACCCGTTCTGGAAGTTGACAAAAATCTTAAAAACTAACCCAAGACCCATTCTACCGTTGATCCCACTTGACAGCAATCGCTCCACGGATCGCCTAATTACTCCTGCAGAGAAGGCTGTTGAGATAGGTCAACACTTCGTCAGCTCCCACAATCTTGGACTAAATATCGTCAGTCCACACGAAGCTGCCGTTAGCGAGCTCATAAACAACATCCATTTAAGTCCCAATGACTTCTCGGAAGAGTTGGAGGTCTCAGCTGACGAATTGTTGACCTATATCAAAGCGTCTAAGAACATGAAGGCCCCAGGTTTCGATAACATCTTGAACTTGGAGCTCAAGCAATTGAGCCCCCAGTTCTATAACCATCTGGCGATGGTTTTCAACCAATGCCTGCGACTTAGCTACTTCCCCTCGTGTTGGAAGTCAGCTAAAGTCATACCCATCCGGAAACCTGGGAAAGATCCTTCGTGTTCCAAAAGCTATAGACCAATCAGCCTTCTCTCAGGAGTATCCAAGCTGTTTGAGAAAGCAATCCACCGTCGGCTTCTTTCATCTGCCGACGAGCTGAACATCTTGCTTGACGAACAATTTGGCTTCCGACGTGGTCGGTCGACAATTCACCAACTTAATCGAGTCAGCAACATGCTCAGACGGAACAAGTCTGTTTCGAAATCATCTGTCATGGCACTTCTCGACATCGAGAAGGCCTTTGATAACGTGTGGCATGATGGCCTGGTGTACAAGCTGCATCGATACAATCTTTCCATCTTTCTGGTGAAGATAATTAAAAACAGGACAGGACATTCCGTGTTTCGCTGCAAGGTGCAGTTTCCGATGCACAGGAGATTTCCGCCGGTGTTCCGCAGGGAAGTATACTAGGTCCACTTCTGTTCAACCTATTCACCTCGGATATACCCCTGCCCCTGAAAATGGATCTCTGTCGTTGTTCGCCGATGATACCGCAGTCGTCCACAATGGTAGGGTAATAAGCGCGGTTACAGCGAAACTGCAGCGAAGCCTGAATGTTCTGTCTGAATACTTCACCGAATGGAAGATCTGTATCAATGCAGCGAAGACCCAGGTCATCCTATTTCCACACTCCAACTCTCCCAGACTTGTTCCGCCTGAGGATTGTAAAATAAGCCTAAACAACACAACGGTGGAATGGGCCAAATCAGCTGTCTATCTTGGCGTTACCATGGACAGCAAGCTTATTTTCAGGGAGCAGGTTGACAAAACGGTCACAAAGTGTAACGTTCTGTTGAAGCTACTGTACCCATTGATCAACAGAAGGTCTACATTATCCCTGAAAAACAAGCTTGCTGTCTACAAGCAAATCATACTTCCAGTCATCGAGTACGGCATGACAATCTGGGAGAGCTGCGCAAAAACACATCACCTGAAACTTCAGCGTGTTCAAAATAAGTTCCTCAGGATGATCCTGAACACCCCTCCAAGGACAAGAACATCTGAGGTCCACCGTCTGGCCGAGATAAAAATGCTCGACGATCGCTTTAGTGAGTCTATCAATCGGTACAGGGCACGCTGCCTGACATCGGATCACCAGATCATCCGGAATCTGGTTCCCCACCCCTAGGATTTTCAAATTGTAGTTTTAGTTGTAGATTAGGTAGGTTATCAAATTTTAACAAACAATGCCCCAAGGGCTAAACAGAAAATTTCATGTCAAACACATAACACCTTAAACACACCAAACACATAAAATTAAACAAAGCTGAAGAGCCCAAGGGCTAAAACACTTAAAATGTAAAAAATAGTATTAAAGACAAACAAATGGAAATATAAAACATGTTAAGTAAAAGCACGCTCAAACCACTTGTTAACCAAAAGTAGAGTAATAAACACTAATAAAGTAAAAAGGACTCATTTTTCCATTGAAGAAAAATCCCTGATCGATCCTGCTCGTTGGTCGTTAGCAGAGCGTTCGCCTGCTGGAGTTCCTGTGTCCTGTGCTTGAAGTGGACATTTGCTGTTCCTGCTTGGTGGCGTCGTAGCTCAGTAAAGAGTTGAATCACCGGAGTTCTGTTCAGAGCTGCCGGTCCCGAGTGAACGACGTCGTCTTGCAGATGGTATTGCCTATCCGAGGGCGAACGAGCATCAGTCGTAGCAGTAGAAGTTAAATCCAAACTAACGTTGGCAGTAGACCCAACATAGTGGTCCTTCGAGTCAACATAGTGGTCCGTTCCGAACCGGATAAGTGCGAAAATAAAGGTGAATGGCTAAAATTCGGTCAGGGAAAACGCGTGTAAATCGGTGAAATCGTTTATTTAAAAATCAAATTAAATTTCTTTTCAAGTTCAATTAGTATAAAATTCAGGAAAAATATTCAGTTAGGCTTCCGCTTTTCCAAATCCGAATTGCCGGGCCTTACGCTTGACCCCTGCCATCAGATTTTGTTCAGCCACCTTGTCCACCTTCTCTCGCCGCAGAAAGCCAGTTTGCCTTGAACTGCTGCTCGTCCTAGCAGTTTTTTTGGTCTTCTTTAGGTTCCGCTTGACAATAGCCCAGTATTCCTCAATTGGGCGGAGCTCTGGCGTGTTGGGAGGGTTCTTGTCCTTGGGAACCACCTGCACGTTGTTGGCGGCGTAGCACTCCATGGCCTTTTTACCGTAATGGCAAGATGCCAAATCCGGCCAAAACAGTACGGAACAACCGTGTTTCTTCAGGAAAGGCAGCAGACGTTTATTCAAACACTCTTTCACGTAAATTTCTTGGTTGACAGTCCCGGAAGCTATGAAAATGCTCTTTCAAGCCACAGGTGCTGATGGCTTGCCAAACCAGATATTTCTGGTTTCTGGCGAACTGACAGTTTCGTGTGCTTGAAAATATCTGCTACCTTTCCCCTTCCTTTTGCCGTATAAAACTCCTGTCCCGGAAGCTGCTTGTAGTCGGCTTTGACGTAGGTTTCGTCGTCCATTACCACCGCAGTCAAACTTCGTCAGCATCGTCGTGTGCAGCCTCCCGGGATCGCGCTTTGGCCGTCGTATTTTGTTTATCATCGCGATTTGGAGTCACTACCTTCTTGTAAGTCGATAGTCCGGCTCGTTTTTTGGCTCGATGCACGGTTGTAGACGATACACCCAGCTTATTTGCGGCATCTCGGAGAGATAGGTTAGGGTTTCGCTTGAAACTACCGGCAACTCTCTTGTCGTCTCAGCGGCTTCCGGTTTTCGATTTCCCCGATCCAGACTTCCTGGCTGTCGACAAACGTTCTCAAACACTTCAATTACATTTGTAACGGTTGATTTGGCAACTTTTAGCGATTTTGCCAACTTTGCGTTCGAGTAGCTCGGATTTTCGCGATGCGCGAGCAAAATTTTGATACGCTGCTCTTCTTGCTTGGACGGCATTTTGACAACTGAAGAGTGAATTCCAAAATCAAAATAGGAGCAACATTCTACACACACACACACCTTCAAAATGAGGGGTGTTCAGGTTTTTTAAATGCAAAATTGAAAGAAATACGTCAAGTTGATATTGACCAAATTTTGACCGTATCGCCCTTTACAGTCCGCGAGTGAGTTTCATAGTTTGATCTGTCGGTAGTTGAAGAAAGAAGAACACTCCGATTGAACTGGTAGTAGTGAATTGTGAAGCTACCGTTAAGATTGAACGAACAAGAACGAACATGAACAAAGTGAATTGCTAGAACGCAAAAAGAACAGTATGTAGTGTAGTTTGCTGAGTCAAAAAGTGAGGTGAAGTATTCCTAGCTGGTATCATTCTGCTCGAGAGTCACTCTTCCAAAGTGACAACATCCTTCCTTCCTGTGATGCCAGTGGGTCATACACCAACCAAACCTGTGAAGTTTACCATGGAGGACCTCAAGTCACTCATCCATCAACGTGGTCAGGTAAAATCCAAGGTAACGGTGATTTCCAATGCTTTGGAAAAAGCCGAAGACGATCCTACTCAGGTGAGTTTACCCATCCTAAAAGTTTATTCGAAGAAGCTCGAAGCTCATTACAATGAGTATAATATTTTACACAAGGAGATTCTTTGTTCCATCCCTCCTAAGAAAGTTGAAGAACATGACGATAAGTTGAACGAGTTTGTCAAACTTCTTACCGAATCATTGATTCGATTAGGGCTGTTGATGGAAAGTTTGTCAGTTTCCAAGAATGTTTTTGCTTCCAATACCCCAAGTTGTGCTACACAAGTATTCGTGCAATAGCAACCACTCAGAGCTCCGATTCCTACCTTTGACGGGCGTTATGAGAACTGGCCCCGTTTCAAGTCTATGTTTGAAGATATTATAGGTCGTTGCTCTGATTCCGATGCAATCAAACTGCATCATCTAGAAAAGGCACTAGTTGGTGAGGCCTCTGGGATTATTGATTCAAAGACTCTTGCTGACAACAACTATAAACATGCTTGGGAAATTCTAACGGATCGTTATGAAAATCCCAGAATTATTATTGATACTCACATTGATGGGCTTCTTACGATGAAGAAGATGTCGAAGGAATCCCATAGGGAACTTCGAGCTTTAGTAGATACGTGCATGCGCCACGTTGAGGGTTT
The DNA here is from genome assembly GCA_034211315.2 of Aedes japonicus. Lineage (NCBI taxonomy): Eukaryota > Metazoa > Arthropoda > Insecta > Diptera > Culicidae > Aedes > Aedes japonicus. Next base: position 4,831 of record JASCZW010010919.1, on the reverse strand, counting down.
GAGGTTCATGAAACAACCAGTTGAAGGTACATCGGGTATGATAATTGATAAAATATTGACATCCTGTCTTGACGCTTCCACTCGCAAGCAGTGGGAGCGATCCCTTACCCATGATGAGTTGCCAAGTTTAGAGAAGACGCTAACCTTTTTGAAGGACCAATGCCGCATCCTTGAACGTTGTGAAGTAGATACTCATACAAGTGTGAAATCCAACCCAGTGAAACCATCCCATCAAACTTCCAAGTATACTAACTTCAAGGTTCATGCGTCAACATCCAATACTAACAGTGATTTAGGCCAGTTGTGTGGCAAGGGCCACTTCAACTATCAATGCCCCGAATTCCTTAAGTTATCCGTGTCTGATCTCCACTCCACTCCACTCCTCTCCACTTCAGAAATTGACGATTCCACGTAAAGAACTCTGTGCTGCCTTACTTCTTTCCAAGTTAGTTCAGAAGACTATTCCCTCAATAAAGATTGAATTTTCGTCAGTATTTCTCTGGTCGGACAGTCAAATCGTTCACGCATGGCTTCGAAAACCTCCCTCAATGCTGCAACCATTTGTCCGAAATCGGGTTGCAGAAATAGTCACAGTCAACGATCACAAGCAGTGGAACTATGTTCGATCAAAGGAAAACCCAGCAGATGTTGTATCTCGAGGACAATTGCCTGACTCATTGAAGTCAAACCCCTTATGGTGGAATGGTCCCGACTTTCTAAGATCCGTTCGATTTGTTCCACCCGAAATTGCCGAAATTCCAGAACATCAACTTCCAGATGTGAGATGTACTCCTCTAGTTATAATGCCTGCAATGAATTCAGATGACCTTCCCGTTTTCAAGAGATTTAGCTCAGTTCGAAAGTTGAAACACGTAGTTGCTTATGTTCAGCGATTCATTAATAACTGTCGCAAAAAACTAGCTGAAGCCCGTGTTAAGAAACCGCTACCTACCATTCAAGAGCTGAGATCTGCACTTCACACAATTGTAAAGGTTATCCAACATGAAGTACTCCTTGATGAAATTCAAAGAGTTGAAAATCAAGAGCCTTGTCGACGGATTGGTATGTTAGGACCTTTTCTGAAGGATGGTGTTCTACATGTAGGGGGACGAATTCAAAATTCTCGCGTTTCTTTCTTCATGAAGCATCAATACATTCTGCCAAACCATTTTTTACCTGATCTAATCATACAAGCGTACCATGTAGAATATCTCCTTGTGGGTCCCTCTGGTCTTTTGTCCGCTCTGCGTCAACGCTTTTGGTTACTCGGTGCCCGATCAGCTGTACGAAAAATTACTCGAAGTTGTGTTCGTTGTTTCCGTGTCAAGCCTAAAGGAACTAATCAGTACATGGGTAGTTTGCCAAAAAACCGCGTAACACCTGCTGCTCCATTTGAAGTTTCTGGCGTCGACTGTGCAGGACCGTTTCTCGTCAAACAAGGCTCCAGAAAACCAACACTCGTTAAGGGCTATGTAGCTGTTTTTGTTCGTATGGTAACAAAATCTATCCATTTGGAGCTTGTGTCTGACATGACATCTGCTGCCTTTATTGCTGCTTTAAAGCGCTTTGTAAGTCGAAGGGGATTGATTCGGGAACTACACTCCGATAATGGTAGTAACTTCCGCGGTGCCCGTACAGAGCTACACGACCTTTTCCTCTTGTTTTGTGATCACGCTGCTGTTCACGATATAGAAACCTTTTGTCAGACAAAGGAGATAGTCTGGCAATTCATTCCTCATGAACGCCAGCCCCAGAGTTTGGGGGTTTGTGGGAAGCTGCAGTGAAAAGCACCAAATACCATCTTAAGCGAATTCTGAACGAAACGCCGTTAACTTTTGAAGTGTTCTACACATTTCTGACACAAATTGAGGCTATTCTTAACTCCAGACCGCTATTTTCGTATTCTGATGACCCGACTGAGAGTGAAGTTATAACTCCTGCACATTTCCTAATCGGTAGGCCCATGACGGCGATCCCTGAACCTTCCTATGAAGGTTTGAACCAAAACCTTTTGTCGAGGTGGCAACATCTACAACAAATGAGGGAACATTTTTGGAAGTCTTGGGTTCATGACTATCTCGAAAATCTACAACCGAGAGGGAAGAATCGGATTCACCTAGCTAATGTCGCTCCTGGTACCATCGTTCTACTTAAAGAGAAGAATTTGCCACCTCAGCAGTGGAAGTTGAGAAGAATTGTCCACACTGGTGCGGATTGTTGACGTTAAAGTGGGGGATTCTGTTTTTCGTTGTCCAATCACTATAATTTCTATTTTACCCATAGAGCAACACATCGCTGGTCAAACGACAGCCTCTGGTGAACCATCTTTTTGCCGGGGATGATGTTCGCAACCGCGAATAGATGAGACCAACATTCTTCTGACGAATATGCCGAGCAAGCCGCGGGCAAAAGGCCTCCTCCACTAACACTAATAAGAACTTAAACCAATCGGCATTTAGACGCGCAAATGTACTCATTCACCACTTATTGCGCAGTTAGTTCGCAGCTACTTGAGCGGAGGGCATTGTGAGGTAGTATTTCCGTTCAATTTCAAAAACTACTTCTATTCAACTTTCACAGCCTGCCGTGCGCTAACGGAACTATCAATACTTTCTCTTAACAACTGTGCTCTAGCAAAAGAAGTGCTGTCTACTCCTAGAGCCTCATGGTGATGGGAAATCATGTCCCTCTCAAACAACATCACCATAGATCGTTACCCCGCGTATTAGAGAATACACAGAAAGAATATGTCAGTGTATTCATATGTTGTTGTCTCCTGCTCGGGATGCTATCAACCTACTTGAGCCTCCTGTTCTTCTCTTGGACATCGATCAGCCACACAACCCGTTCATCTTGAAACTAGACGCTCATTGCAATTCGCCCATTATACCCGATTTGGATTCGTATCCACTTGAATTGAACTTCAGGCTCTGCTATTTCGACTCCATAAATAATGTATTGGCTACTATTAATAGGCAGCAGACTCCGTCGATGCTATTTCTGACCAATTTTACGACAAACTGTATGAAACTTTCTATGTGCGAGTTCCTCTCATTTCAGGACGAAGAAAAAGGCCAACTTCTTCAAAAAATATTTGGTTTAACAGGCAATATACAGCTGTGGTCGAGCAAGCTTCAGCACTACCGGAGACATACAAGGAAATATAACGTGAAGAATACCTAAAGAATTGTTTACCATTCCTACGCAGTAATGACGCTCCCTCGCTATTCTGACCTGATTTTTCATCTTGGCAGGAGTTAACTCAAAAGTTCAAAAGTAATGGCAGGAGTAAACTCAAAAGTTCGTAGTTTCTTCATGCAGTCTAATAAAGATACTGTTATACGTTTTAAGATGACTAAAAATGCACAATTATATGAATAAAAAATGCATCTTGGATTGAACTAACAGCAAATTTGTTTTATTCCAAATTTAATGTGCCCATATTTTGTCGCGAACACGCCTTAATACAGGTATACCTCGATAGTACGTACCCTCGATAGTACGCACCCTCGATAGTACGTACATTTTGCCTCGATAATACGTACCCTCGATAGTACGTACATATGATTCGATAGTACGTACAGCCACGAGCCTAGATTTTAACCCTTCTTACAAATTTACCCTTCAAACAGGCTGCGGCGGTAGGACATTATTTTATTAAATATTTGTAACGGCCTTACCCGGATAAAAATAACTATACAATTACAATAAAATAATATAAAATAACATTAAAGTCTATTGCCGACCATGAATCTTATTGTTCACGTATTAGATAAATGAAAAATGCATATTGTCATTACAAAAGATCTATTATTCACCCTATATGCTAGAATTTTCAACAATTGCAAAACAATACAATCAATAGTAATTGACTCAGATTTGTTCGGGAAAAAATGATTTTCTTCTCTAGTTAAGATACATAACAGCCCCCTTATTCTATTGTTGATGCCTCAATTAACAATAAATTCTTTTGTGGAAACAATTACTCCTATTGTCATCGTATTGTCATAAACAATACTATCAATAGGGTTTTATAGGGGTATGTGGATTATAATATTGTTCGATAGCAAATATTATAAAATACCGGCAGTTAATTTACTTTTTAATTTTGACGAGCGTAACTATTGAAAAAAAAACAATTTCAAAATATTATGAAAACATTTTGAATGCAAGACAACAGCATCCTATTTCACCATGAAATACGCTACAAAAAACAGACTACCTAAACCAACGAACCAACCATTGATTTCTAGCATACATAAGTTGACATTTATGTCATAATGGGAGCCCCCTGTTACTGAAAGTAAATGTCACTTTGTGAAACTGCATGTCAGTTTGTGAAAATATAAATGATTAGATTTAGATTAGATTAGTGAGGTTGTTAACTGTAGTATACAAAATATGTGTGAAGGAAATGTTAAAATGCTTTAAATGATTTTAAGAGTATTAATTTACTGTTCGATTTGGGTATAATCATTCTAATTGAGTATAATCACCATAGCATGAAACGAAATAAAACTTGAAGTAAGCTATGCGACAATTTTCTCATTTCGCAAGAGTAAACAAAACCAAGGCAACACATTGTCATGAGAGGCCGTTAGCTATAAATACCAGCTAGCTGTGCTAATCCGGTTCATTCTTGTAACGAAATTTTACAGCAACGGACCAGTAGCAGCAGCAACAGTGAAGCAACATTATCAAAGCTGAAAACTTCGCTCAAGTCACGACATTAACCAGTTGGTTAACGTAATTTTGCGTCTCTTTGTGCGTTACGTCACACACACACACACACACACACACACACACACACACACACACACACACACACACA
>JASCZW010010918.1:0-34266 GCA_034211315.2 Aedes japonicus | reverse complement strand
CGTATGAAAAATGATTCTTTTTCAAACGTTAAACAAGTAAAGTAGTGAACAGGTACAGTAGTAAACAATTAGAGATCTTTACAAGCTGGCTCTTTACGTAATTCAAAAAGATAAAATTAACGGCAATTGTTACAAGGGAAGGTCCATTAATTATGTCATGCAGTAAGGGGGTTGGGAAAACATGACGATCCATACAAAAAAAAATTGAAGGTCCATACAAAAAACGTGACAAGGGGGGGATAAAAAGTCAATTTTTGAGTGATGTAATTAATGGACGTTCCCCAACATGCAATACCACGATATTCCAATATCATTAACGAAATTTCACCAAGCAATAATTTGGCGATTCATTGTGTATTATTACAAATTTCACCTACACTGGTCACAATTATCACAAACATTTCGTACAAGCAACACTAGGTCACAAGGACGAAAGTAACATATGTAAACAATGACATCTAGCGTAATTTTCTGGGATCTGCTTGCTCCCACAAACAAAATAGCACCAGACACAGATAGAGGGAGCTATAAACTTCCCGTCGGTAGTGGATATGGATGTTAGCAACCTCGCAGTTCCAGGAAATTTACGTTTTAAGTTATGCACAAAGATCCAGAATGCAAACTTAGCTGAAAAGATACGTTTTCAGCCTAAGTTTGCAATTTTGCAGCAAAGTTGTCTTCTGTGAAGTGGTTTTTAATAATGAGGCTGTTCTTTTATAATAAACTTAACATAGGGTGAAACCAGAGAATTCGAAAATCTAACTTTTTTATTCGCAAAAATAAAGGCATATATTCTCGAGAAAACTTGTTAATAAGAAAATTTTGAGCAACTTTGCTCGAACAAGTTTTTCTGAACTTTTAAAATGAACGAATTAGAGGAATCTTCGTAGCTTAGGGTGTCTCTATAAAAATCAGTTATCCTGTTCTAAAATTTTTATTTCAAAATTTTCAGAAAAGTTGTGTTCCCATTAATTCTAGAACAAAGATGCAACTTTTGATGCCTTCTGCCCTTGCACTTGACGTCGCTGAGAATCCTAATTCTTTGGTGTTAAATTTTTATTTTATTTCCCGCTGGCGTTTCAGCTGAATCCTTCTGCAGCTTTTGGAGAATGGTTTTAACTTTGTTTTCCGTGAAGTTTTTGGAGCATTCACTGCAAAAGTCAAGATTTGCAGCAGCTACCGATCAAATTAACCGTGTGAGTTCATCAACAAGTTCTAGCTAGAGTAACTGGGTTTTGTTTCCAAACACTAACTACGAAACAGCACTTCTAACTGAGATCCGTTATGTTACTATGATCAGACAGCAAAAAATTCAATTGTGAAAATAATCTTAAATAATATCGGAAATAGAGACCTTCATCAGGACAGTTTTCCTTAGATAACTTAGGGTGACCCGAAAAAAAACTTTGCTATTTTTTTGCTCTAATTTTTTTATTTCAAATTTGTCAAAAAAGTTGTCTTGGGATGGTTTATAGAACGTAAAAAGATGTAACTTTTTAACTACAACCTTACCATACCAATCAGCCTAAGGCCTGTGTGTCCCTTGCTGTACATAGAAGTCGTCTCCATTGCACTCGGTCCATGGCCAGCTGTCGCCAGCGGAGTGTCCGCAGATCATCCTCCACCTGGTCGATCCACCTTGCGCGCTGCGCACCTCTTCGTCGTGTTCCAGTCGGATTATTGACGAGAACCATTTTTGCCGGGTTGTTATCCGACATTCTGGTGACATGCCCGGCCCATCGTAATCGCCCGATCTTCGTGGTGTGGACGATTGTAGGTTCTCCTAGCAGCTGATGCAACTCATGGTTCATTCGCCTTCTCCACGATCCGTCTTCCATCTGCACTCCGCCGTAGATGATACGCAACACCTTCCGTTCGAAAACTCCAAGGGCGCGTTGGTCCTCTGCGCGCATAGTCCACACTTCATGTCCATAGAGAACTACCGGTCTAATCAGCGTTTTGTAGATGGTTAATTTCGTGCGAAGGCGAACTTTTTTCGACCGGAGAGTTTTGCGGAGTCCAAAATAAGCACGGTTTCCTGCCATAATACGCCTCTGAATTTCTCTGCTGGTGTCGTTATCGGCGGTCACCAGTGAGCCCAAGAATGGTGTTTGGGTCATCGGACTTCGGATTAACTGACAAGATGATGTCACGTTGGGTACATGGATACGAGTCCACTGTTTATTTCGAGGGTTCGACTATTTAAACGGTTACACCAGTTTTTCTGTTTACCTGCGGTGACCCAGAGCCAGGCAGACGAGACCAGCGTAAGCAGAATGTATCATCAACATGTGCCGTGCAGCTGTGTCGTCGCTTTAGCGTACGCATCAGCAAGACGGTTAAGGTCATGTTTTGTTTTATAGTCAGCAAGAATGGACAGTAGAAAGGTTAGGACTTGGTGGTGCAATTATGTAATTGGATAGAAAGGTTTGGAATGTGTTTGGGTTGCAAGGGTAAATCTTTGTTTGGAGATATTTTACGAGTGTCGGGTTTTAGGATGATGGACACATGTTGGGAGTGTGGAAAGCGTGGGAAAGTATGCAGGCATGCTACACCTCCCCCCTAAGGAAAGAATGGTGTAACCATTCGCAAGGATTTACAAGGGTTTGGCTGGCTTTAGGTCTCGCAATATTGTATTATTTTATGGATTGATAATTATAATTGTTGTTTATCCTTAAAATTTAATAATTCTATTTTTATGAACTTTGTGCGTGATATTAGTCTTTTCATCCTGTATAATTACGTTTGGGTGTTCTATTTTAACTACTTTAAATGGTCCCTTATATACTTTGTCCAGTTTACTTCTGTTTTGATTTTCCAGCATTACCTTATCATCTATCTTAATTCCTATCGGGTTTGAGCTTGATTGTTGTTTTGTGTTTCTTTTGTTTTTGACCCTGTCTATGATTTCTCGTGTTTTAATTGCAGTATTCTGTAATTTGAATTTGAGATCCGAATAATACTGGTCATAATTATAAAGTGGTTCAATTTGTGTTGGATTTTTTAGGTTATTAGGTATCGTAGCTGTTTTCCCAAAAACTAATTCGTAAAGGGTGTATGGGATGTCTGTGCATGGAGTCGTGTTGTAGCAAAACGCATAGTAAGGCAGCCAATCATCCCAGTCTGTATGGCTTTCGTTGATAAACTGCCTTATGTATTCGTTTAGACAACGGTGATTCCGTTCTAAGTTTCCTATGGTTTGGGGTGATAAGGCGTCGAGAAGTGATGTGTAAATTTCAACAGTTCAGAAATTTTATTAAATGTTTCGTTCTTGTATTCGGTTCCTTGATCTGTTCTTATGATCGAAGGTGTACCATATACAAGAATACAGCTTTCAATGAATGCTTTGGCGATTGATGATGCCTGTTTATCTTTTATTGGTTTAACAATGACATACTTTGATAGGTCGCACTGGATTGTCAGGGCATATCTATTGTCTGAATCTGATTTTTGAAAAGGACCGATTGTATCCATTGCTATTGAGTCAAATGATTTTAAAGGAGTGGGTGTGTGTGTATAAATTTCATTTGTTTTTACGGTATGCTTGTTCTGCTTACATGTAATACATTTCTTTATATAGTTATGTATGGTGCTTTTCATATTTGGCCACCTATATATTGTTTTTAATTTTCGATATAGTCTATTTATTCCGACATGTCCACCAATTGCAGAATCATGATTTTCGGCGATAATTTTAGTTATAACCTCCTTATCTTCTATAGCTTGCCGTGGTTTGTATAGGATTATTTCCAGCTTTCTGAGTGCTTGATTTCCTTGTTTTTTAAAGTCATGCGTGTTTATGAGTTTGAATATTGTGTTTGATAGCGCTAGAGCTATCTTACTGATGTTTAGTTTTTCTGACCATTGCTCAATTTGTATTAACATTTTCTTTATATAGTTTTCCTCATTAGTGTGGATTCTTGACTCTTGTGTCAAGTCCTTTTTATGATTTTTATTTGATATTCTGTATATTAATTCATTTTTGCTATTTGTCGTTTCAATCAATAGTTTAGGCAAGTAATAGATTTCATTAATATTTACCGCTTCAATGACCTTGGGTTGGTCTTTCTCGTCAGCGTCTGTGGTCATTGTGTCGTTGTTTGTGGCTTGATTTGTTATCCTTTTGTTTGCCATTGCCCTAGTGGTGACCTGGAGAATTTTCATAGTTTTTAAAATGTCAGAGTCTATTTGTATCCTGGAGAGGCATCTGCTCCCACGTTTGTTTTACCCTGAACGTATTGTACGTTGAAGTCGAATTCCTCTAGTTCGAGCCTCATTCGGGTTAGTTTTGACGTTGGGTTTTTTAATGAAAACAGGTAAACCAAGGGTCTGTGATCTGTTTTTATTGTAAACTTTCTCCCGTACAGATAGGGACGAAAATGCGTCACTGCCCAATGAATGGCTGTGAGTTCCTGTTCTATAGTAGACTTGTTGGCTTCGCCCCTTGTAAATGCTTTACTGGCGTATGCAACTGGCAAGTCGACATTGTCATAATTTTGTGTGAGTATGGCTCCACATGCCACCTTTGAGGCATCTGTAATTAGTGTAAATTCTTTTTGAAATCGGGGAATTTCAGTATTGGGGGAGAGATTAATTTGTTCTTCAAAGTTTTGAATGCTAATTTGCACTCATTTGTCCAGTCGAATTGTATATTTTTTCGAAGTAATTTATTTAGAGGGTGTGAGATTCCCGCAAAATTTGGGATGAATCGCCTGTAGTAATTACAGAAAGCGACAAATCTTCTTACTTCGTCGGCGTTTTTAGGTTCTGGGAAATTCTCTACTGTTTTATATTTTGATGGATCCGGTAAGATACCGTTCTCTGAGATATGGTGTCCTAAATAAGTAACATCATGTCTAAAAATTACATTTTGTTGGGTTAAGTTTCAAGTTATATTGTCTTAACCTGCTAAACACAGTTTCCAGATTGCTAAGGTGGTGATTGACGGAACATCCAACTACCAGGATGTCGTCAATGTATAAAAATGCACACTCGGGGGGTAGACCGCTGAGTGCTATCGTCATCATTCTTTGGAAGCTGTTAGGAGATATATTCAGCCTAAAGGGGAGACGATTAAATTCATAGTGGCCTGAGGTACTAGAAAAAGCCGTAAATTGTTTTGAAATTTTATTTAATTCAATTTGATGGAAACCCGAGGTGAGATCGAGTGTTGAAAAAAATTTTGCTCTTCCGAGGTTATCCAACATTTCCTCTATACGGGGTAGTGGAAACTTGTCCCCGACAATTTTTTTTATTAAGCTGGCGGAAATCCACCACCAGGCGCCACTTTTTCTCCTCTGTGTTAGATTTCTTGGGTACTAACAAGATAGGCGAGTTAAATGGAGAATTTGATGGTCTGATTATTTTTCCGTCAACCATCTTTTGAACTTGATTATTAATTTCTTCCTTATGTGCCTCCGGTAGACGATAGTTTTTGATATAAACAGGGCTGTCTGCATCAAGTTTTATGGTTTGTTTGTAAAAATTGTTAGTCGATAATGGTTCGCCGTCTAGCCCTTTTGACGACTTGGCATCTCGGTGGTATGACTATGTGATCTTTAAATTTATCTTCGATGGGTACTTCGAAAGATTCTTCATTGTAGTTAAACGACAGTAACCATGATTTTAGGCAGATATTGCAACCGTAGTTTGCAAGGAAGTCTCTTCCTAGAATTCCGTCTGCACCGATAGGGAAATCTTTTGTTACCACTTGGAAATTTGCTGGAATGGGTATGTCGTTTATCAAAATATTGGTATAAGTTAGGCCAACGCTGTCCAATTTACCTTCGGTAATGCCATTTATTGTACATTTTCTCCTGGGGTAAATGTTTTGTTTTGGGTTTAATATATTCTCTTTTATTATAGAAATATCCGCACCAGTGTCTACTATCAGTATGCACTGTTTGTTGCACATTTCCAAATGTAGTGTGACGAACATGGAGTAATGTACGTCGAAATTGTATATATTTACGTTCTGGGGTGTATCATTTCTTCCCCACCGTCTGCGTTCGCATCGACCTGGGGCGGAGTCGATGGTCGCTGTTCGTTTTCCGCCATGTAAACTTATCTGTTGTTACGAAAATCGTTACTACCAGCTCTGTTATAATTATTTTGTCCACGCCAACTTTGTTGTGAACTTGTTGGGGTATTTCGGTAATTTTGTTGATTTCCCCGATTATTTTGAGAGTTAGGATAATTATTTCGCCAGTTTTGTTGAAGATTTTGTCGATTTGGTTGGTTGTATCGCCAACCTTGTTGGGGTGGTGGTTCGTTCCAACGGTTGTAGTATCGGCCTTGTGGGTGCCCGTTGTCATACCTCGTTGGTTCTGAAAATCGAGGTCTATTTTGTCCTCTGTTGTTTGCTTGGCTGTATAGGATTGATGCGTTTTGGTTTGTTGTGTTCTCTTCCAGGGCTTTTGTCGTAGCGTCAGCAAAGGAACTAAAAGATCCCGCTCTTATGATCAACGACGTTTTTTCGTCGTTTAAACCTGTTGTTAAAACTTTTATGCCTTCTTTGGTTGCCATGGTTTTTGCAACCTGTGGAGGTATTTCTTTGGAAATGTAAGCGTCCTCAAGTTTAGATACCAATTTTTCCAGCTCGAGACAGAAAGCTTCGAGATTGGAGTTTTGTTTTAAATTGGACATTTTCGCTAAAATTTGTTCCGGGGGTGCTGTTTTAATATTTGCTTTTAATGTACTAATATTGGTGTCTATTGATGTTGGGTTCTCTGGGAACACATTCCTAGCTTTTCCCTCAAGTTTCGTTAATATTACGTTTATGAGGGTTGCTTTGTTTTCTGCTGTTTCCAGAGTCTTTACTAGATTCAACGCGTCGATGAATGATTTAAATTTGTCCACCGTTCCGTCGAATTGGGGAACAAGTGTGGAGGCGGTTTTAATGACTTCGATTAGAGTTGCCATTTTCGTTTTCGTAACTTTGTTCCTTAATCTCGTTATGAATTGTGAGCAGATCGATATATTTTTTATCGATGGTTCTGCTTTGTCCCCTAACTCCTTGATTTTTTCTTGAGCTATAAGTATTATGTTACTCGTTAGTGATGTCACTTCTCTATTTACTTGCTCAAGCGTATTTATTTCTAAACACTCCTCTATTAGTGTTAATTTTTTATGAATGTTATCTTTGATTGTTTTTGCTTCTTTGATTTTATCGTTTAGGGTTGATTTTCTATAAACCCTATTAGGAGCCTTTTTAAAATTGGCTGATATTTTGCGAAGCGCATTTATTTCTTCCTCGATACTGTCCATAAAGAGGACTTAAAACCCTCAAAAAAAATTTTTTTTTTAATTTTGTGATATGTGTAAAATAATTTGATAGTTTCCTCCTTTTACTTTTTCATATGTTCAAACAGATTCCTTAATGTTGTACTTATCTTGTTTTTTAGCTGGATCGTTGATGAGTTGCTGCTACTGCTGTTATTATCCATACCGTAAGCTGTGCTGCCTCGTCGACGAATTTTCATTACCGCTACTATTATGATTACCAGTGTCGTAAATAGTACTACCGATGCCACGTAGTAGTAGATATAGTCGTATTCACCAATTGTTGGGGTCCACTCGGTCGGTGCTGCTGTCGTAGGCGTTGTCGTTGTTGTGCGATCCAATTTCCGTATTGGCCAGCACCCTCGTGTGCCGCATGCGAGTCCGTACATAAAAAAAAACTTTTTCTTGCTGCTTCACGTTTGCTTGAAAGTTTTTAATACTTGCTTCGTTACACTTTTATTCACTCATGGATTGTTCTTGTTTGTTAGAATTTATTGTTTTATTGGGCAGTTAAGCGCTTCTGATGTTATTTAACTGGATTTCTCGTTGTACCTGATTTTGAGTACCTTTCTTCTGATACTTGTTCCACACTCTAAGTGCGAGGTAGAGTGTTACGATGATGGCCATGATTAACACGGTGCCTGCCAGAATGCGTACTTCATTCACAGCCATTTGATTATTAATGGTTGTTTCCGTGAACCAGGCCATCGTGATCTTAAACTTTTCCATAAACTGTTTTTCTTCGTGTTAAATGTAGATCACTTCACTCTGTTTCCCTACACTAACTCACAGTGTCACAGTGTCACGGTCGCCAAATGGTGTTTGGGTCATCGGACTTCGGATTAACTGACAAGATGATGTCACGTTGGGTACATGGATACGAGTCCACTGTTTATTTCGAGGGTTCGACTATTTAAACGGTTACACCAGTTTTTCTGTTTACCTGCGGTGACCCAGAGCCAGGCAGACGAGACCAGCGTAAGCAGAATGTATCATCAACATGTGCCGTGCAGCTGTGTCGTCGCTTTAGCGTACGCATCAGCAAGACGGTTAAGGTCATGTTTTGTTTTATAGTCAGCAAGAATGGACAGTAGAAAGGTTAGGACTTGGTGGTGCAATTATGTAATTGGATAGAAAGGTTTGGAATGTGTTTGGGTTGCAATTTTAGATGGTGCCAAATCACAGCTATAAAATTTTCAAATAACTGGTCCAAATTTCATTATGATTAGATAATTCTTCATGGAGATATGACCAAAACAATACCTGAGAGCACATCATTGTGAGATGAAAATATACACGTTGCAGTTCAAAACCGAACAAGACCACGCACACCAATCGATGCCACTTGCATTCTATTGTGTCGCATCTAGTGCGTTGTTTAGCACATGCATTGGACTAGCCACACTATGCGACTCTATAGAATTAGATTAGAGCAGGAGGTTTGAACTGCAACGAGTAGATTCGAAAATTGAACAAAGTCTCCATTTACTACCGATTTTCAACGACCATGTACTTATTGAGCATCTTTAATCCATATCGGTATTCAAAAATGACGCTTAGGATTGTTTTATAATTCATTTTATAGACTGAATATTTGCAATTTTTGAATATTTGAAAAAATTAAAGCAAAATAACTGGTTTTTATAGGGACACCCTAAGCTACGGAGGAAACATTGCTCTAATTTGGGCATTTCAAAAGCCACAGAAAAATTTGTTCAAGCAAACTGCTTAAAATTATCTCACCTACATTTCTTTAAAGAATATATGCCTTTCTTTTTGAAAATTAAAAATTTAGATTTTCGATTTCTCTGAAAACAAGGACCACCCTAGTTTTCTTTAATAATAAAAGAACGGCCTCATTATTGAGAACAACTTCGTAGAAGACAACTTCGCTCCAAAACTTCAAAATGCAGAAAATATATCTTTCCGGCTAAATTCGCATACTGGATCACTGCATTGTTTACAATTGACGAATTTCACGCCAACTCTTCTTTGTGATACATACAGAACTCAGCCTCTGAGTCGTGCACACGTATTCTCGATTGCGCTTATCACGAGTGAAACAGTTACAGAAGTTCGGTTTTTTTTTTTTTTTTTTTTTTATTTTTTTTTATTTTCGCTGTGCCGCGTCGCGAGTAGTGTTCCGCGATGAGGCGTGAAAACACCTTCAAAATAGACTATTCGAAGTTCGCCGTTAAGCCGTCGGTCGAAAAACTCTATGGTTTTTGTCGTACGGTTCTCGGATTGAAGCGAGAAGAAATTAAACGCCTCCAGCCCCACAGAGGGGGAGCATGTGCGTATGTCAAAGTCAGCGACTTGGCACTCGCACAGATAATCGTTTGCGAACATGACGGGAAACATGAAGTGGATTGTGGTGACGGGAAGAAAGATAAGCTTCGCATTACACTTGAAGATGGAAGTGTAGAAGTGCGTGTTTACGATCTTCCCGAAGATGTGCCTGAAGATAAGGTCACTGTATTCTTATCCGCGTTCGGGGAAGTGCTTTCGATTCGTGAAGTTATGTGGGACGAAAGCAACGAAAACGAAGGCATACCGCTCGGCATATGGTCTGTCCGTATGCTAATAGCGCGAAACGTCGACTCCTGGGTCTCCATCGAAGGAGAAGAAGCGCATATTGCCTACAAGGGACAACTACAAACCTGCCGCTACTGCAAAGAGCAGGCACACTCGGGCATCTCATGTGTCCAAAACAAGAGGCTATTGTTTCAAAAAAGCTACGCGAATGTGGCGAAGCAAACTGGGCAGAGCAATAGGTCAACAACCGGTCAACAACCTACACCTAGACCTAGACCAGCTGGTGCAAAGCCACTGACCGCGAAACCAACCGCTCCAATTTCTACTACTCCTCTACCAACACCACCACCGCTCGCATCGGGCGTTTTTCCCGGGCTACCACAGCCCACGGGCCAGAGCTAGTTCCCTTGCCCGAAAACGAACACAAGCACCCAGCCAGCTGCAAGTGCGGCGACCACACACTCGCAACCACACTCAGGACAAAGTTCTTCAACGTCGTTCCTAGCACTACCGCAAGCTGTGGTATCTCTGGATGACGTTTTCAAAAAACCGAACACTACAACCGAATCGCAAAGCACGAGCGGCAACGGCAACGGCAACGAATATGATTCCTCCACTTCCACGAGCAGCAGACGAAGCAGACGACGACCAGCAGGCAAAAAGGCCCGCCGGGATGACGTAGTTGACGGGACGGGAGAGGAAGAACTTCCCTAAAATGGCTAACACGTCCTACAACATATCATCGATTAACATCGGCACCATCACAAACCCTACTAAAATAAATGCGCTTCGAACCTTCATCAACAGCCAAAGCCTCGATATCGTGTGTCTACAGGAAGTTGAAGATGAAGAGCTCTCCTTGCCTGGCTTTGTCATCTTCTTCAACGTAGATCTCACGAGAAGGGGTACAGCTATTGCTCTGAAGGAACACATCCAGGCCACTCACATCGAGAGAAGTTTGGATGGCCGTTTGATTGCAATGCGAGTGCAAGATACGACGATCTGTAATGTCTACGCTCCCTCCGGCTCTTCGCAACGCGCTGCGCGTGAAACATTTTTCAATGGAACGCTAGCGTACTACCTTCGCCACAACACTCCACACGTCATTCTGGCCGGCGACTTTAACTGCGTACTTCGAGCATGCGATTCGAGTAGCCCAAACACGAGCCCCGCCCTCAAAACAGCCATCCAACAACTACAGCTCCACGATGTGTGGGAAAAACTATGTCCGCGTGATTCAGGTTTCACATACGTCTGCCGAAATGCACAGTCGCGCCTCGCACCTTCTGACCGATGAAAACATTGAGGAATTCCGATATAAGTGGCAATATTGGAGCCGGCAGCGCAGAAACTATGGCTCATGGATCGAATGGTGGATTTCATTTACGAAACCAAAAATCAAAGCGTTCTTCAAGTGGAAATCTCGAATCGTCTTCAACGAATTCCATAATGAGCACCAACATCTCTATGGACAGCTAAGGGTAGCATACGACGGGTACTACCAGCACCCAGAATTGATAACAACAATTAACCGGCTGAAAGGCGAAATGTTGGCGCTTCAACGAAGATTTTCGCACACGTTCATGCGAATAAATGAAACGTACGTGGCTGGAGAACCCATCTCAATCTTCCAGTTGGGAGAGAGGCGAAGAAAGAGGACCGTCATCAAACAGTTGCAGACAGAACAGGATGAAACAATAACAGAGGCACGTGCGATCGAAACACACATGGTCGACTATTTCTCAACTCTCTACTCGGCCGAGGCAATAGACGAGAACGACAACAGTTTCGTTTGCGATCGTATAATCCCACCAGATGACCCCCTAGACGACGAATGCTCGAACCCGATCACGACGGATGAAATTTGGACAGCAATCAAAGAGAGTGCTCCCCGAAAGTCCCCTGGATCTGATGGAATTCCTAGGGAGTTCTATCTCCGCGTATTCGACGTCATCCACCGAGAGCTAAACCTGATGCTAAATGAGGTTCTCTGCGGAAATCTCCCACCACAGTTCGTGGAAGGCATTATAGTGTTAGTTAAGAAGAGAAACAGCGACAGGACCAGAGCTGGTAAATCTCACGGCCATCATTTGACAATGAAAAAATAGGCAATCTCATTGTCACGAGAAGAAATTAACTATCATGAGATTTCTTGTCATTCTCACATCATCATGCAGTCGTGAGATTTTGTCTCATGTGATTTTGTTTTACAAATTTCTAAATAGTTTACCTAAAATTAGCCAAGCAATAATATGTAATCGACAGAGTGGACGTTTTATTTCAAGTTTCGTTATGAAACTTACTATTATATCAATAAATGTGTTTGTAATAGCGATGACCAAAACACTGTCACGTGCTGTCATGACGGAAAATTCGATGAGATTTGAAAGAAAATCTCCATCATCGTTTTCTCGCCCGATGAGATTTTCAAACGTAGTTCGGTAAAAATCATAGGTCATTTTTCATTGAAAATGACATTTGCCAGCCCTGGACCAATCTCACTTCTGAACTGCGACTACAAACTCTTCTCCCGCATTCTCAAAACCCGGTTGGAGCAAGTAATGCGAGAACATCACATTTTGAGTGACGGGCAGAAATGTGCGAACTCAGAGCGCAACATCTTTCAAGCCACTCTTGCTCTGAAAGATCGGATTGCCTATTTGCGCCACCACCGCCTCCCAGCGAAACTCCTGAGTTACGACTACATGCAGGCATTCGATAGAGTGCCATACTCGTACACATTCGCAAGAATGACTAAAATTGGGTTCAACCCGAATCTCATCACTCTTCTCGCACTCATCGCCAGCCGGTCCACCTCACGGCTATTGATCAATGGAAATCTGTCTCGATCATTTGAGATCCATCGCTCGGTACGACAAGGGGACCCCCTCTCAATGCATCTTTTCGTTCTTCACCTGCATCCACTGGTGTATAGGCTCGAGAGGATTTGCGACTGCGTGTGTGTGTATGCGGACGATGTGACGTGTATAATTTCAACAACGGAGCAATTCAGACGCATTAATGAACTGTTTAGCCGATTTGAGAGAGCTGCTGGCGCAAAATTGAACTTGCGTAAAACTGTTGCTGTCAATGTCGGGTTTTCCATTGCTCAGTGGACAAGCAAACGAGACAGTTCGTTTTCCCGTGCTCCGTTGCTTAGAAAGTGTTCCACAGTTTCCCATTCCAAAAACAAGTTGTTTTTTTTCTCGCGGTAGTGGTGCCCACCGATAGTCTTTTTTTTTACATGAAGAACAGAAGATCAGTGTAAGCAGTGCAAAATTAGTGATTAATTGCAGTCGGCTAGAGACAAGCCATTTTGCATACGCTATAGCGTTGCTGTGTGGATACGCACACCAGCAGTCCAGTGTTAGCGTTCATCCGTTCATCTGCCAACCATCACCGACCATCGTATCACACTCGTTGTGCTTCACTCCTCACCGGTATAGGCGGCCACACACGTTCGTCGCCCGGCAGCAGCAGATCAGTTGTACATAGAAGATAAGTTTTTTTTTTATTTCTCTTTCTCTCCTAAATATATTTTCAGTGATTGTTGTTAGCTTAAGTATTTTGTGTTGAATCTCTCTGTGTGTGTTGTGGTTTTTTTTTTTCATATTAATTGCCTCAGTGGTTGAGCGCCATAAGCTCCCACAAACGAGCCATGGATGGTTTGTCGGAAGACGAATCATCTATGGCGCGAAATGATGAGGTAACTCAAAAGGTAACCCGATCACGTGCTTATCCAGATGGCTCATCTGGTCCATGGGTTGTTTATTTTCAGCCCAAATCGAAACCTCTGAATGTTTGTCAGATTTCTGATGATCTGACGAAGCGATTCTCGGCCGTGACCGAGATAATCAAAGTCAGACCCAATAAACTTCGGGTCGTTGTGTCCAACCTTAAGCAGGCTAACGAGATTGCTGTCTCTCAGCTTTTTACACTCGAGTATCGGGTGTATATCCCAGCTCGGGGTATTGAAATCGAAGGTGTGGTCACCGATTCAAGTCTGACCCATGAGATCCTGCTGAAGCGGGGGTTGGTCGATATAAGAACCCTCTGCTTTCGCCAGTGAAGATACTGGATGTGCGCCAACTTGGCACAGTATCGATCAACAAGGGTGAAAAGAAATATACACCGTCAGACTCGTTTCGCGTGACCTTCTCTGGCTCAGCCCTCCCTCAATACGTCGAGTTGGGAAAACTTCGACTACCTGTGCGGTTGTTTGTACCTCGGGTCATGATCTGCCAAAATGCAAGCAAATGGGACATACGACCTCCCATTGCGGCAATAAGGCACGCTGCTCCAATTGCGGGGAGAAACATGAGGATGGAGCCTGCGCAGACAGCACACCAAAATGCGCTTTCTGCAAGGGTTCTCCTCCTCATGCTCTCTCGTTATGCCCGGCGTACAAACAACGCGGGAACAATTAGAACGCTCGCTAAAACAGCGTTCCAGGCAATCTTTTGCTGAAATGGTGAAAAAGCCTCACCATCACCCGATGCCAATACAAATCCCTTTGCTCCTCTGTCAGATGACGAGTCTGACTTTGATTCGGCTGAAGAGGGAACATCGTTCACCTTTCCGGAAGGTGCTTCAAGGAAGCGAAGACGCATCCGCCCACGGAAAGTTGCTGAAAAGAAGCCCGAGACCAGCTTGCCCAATTCAAGGAAAGGTGGGAAAAAGGAAAATCCTAGTCCACCTGGTTTTCGTAGTACTAACTACACCCAGGACTTTCCATCTCTCCCGGGGACATCCAAAACCCTGAAGCCCCAATTTTAAGAACAGAAGCCCCTCCTCAAGTGGGCTATTCTCGTTTGATGACATTGCCGAAGGTATCTTTAAGTACCTCGAAATTTCTGACCCTCTCAAAAGCATTGTTTTGGCAATGCTTCCAACAGTGAAGACTTTTTGAAGCAATTGACAATTAAGTGGCCCCTCCTTGCAGCTTTCATTTCCTTCGATGGATAATTTTCCAAATGAGGTCGGGGATTTGATCACTGTTCTACAGTGGAATTGTCGAAGTTTGATTCCTAAATTGGAATCTTTTAAATTTTTAGCTCACACTACCGGTTGTGATGCATTTGCTCTTTGTGAAACATGGCTCTCTTCCGAAATCGATCTTCCGTTTCATGATTTCAATATTATTCGTCTTGACCGTGAGGATTCACGTGGAGGAGGAGTACTTTTGGGGATCAAAAAGTGCTACTCCTTCTATAGAGTGAATTTTCCTCCAATTCCAGGTATTGAGGTTGTCGCATGTCAGGCTGTTATTAAAAATAAAAGCCTTTGCATTGCTTCTGTATATATTCCTCCTAGAGCCTCGATAAACCGAAAACAACTTTCAGATATTTGTTCGGTCCTTCCTTCTCCACGGTTGATCATGGGAGATTTTAACTCCCACGGTACAGGCTGGGGAGAACTGTACGATGACAACCGGTCTTCCCTGATATATGACCTCTGTGACAACTTCAATATGACAGTTCTTAACAATGGAGAAGTAACACGTTTGGCTGGTACATCCTCAGTTGGCAGTAGATTAGACCTCACACTTTGTTCGAATTCATTATCGTTGGATTGCACATGGAATGTGATTCAAGATCCCCACGGTAGTGATCACTTGCCCATACAAATTTCGGTTGCCACCGGGTTCAATTCGTCGAAATATGTCAACGTCACGTATGATCTTACGCGTCACATCGATTGGACAAAGTTTAGGACAGCAGTAGATGAAGCCTTAACGACGGTAGAAAGGCTTTCACCGCTGAAGAATATAACTTCCTCTCCAACCTGATCTTAGACAGCGCGCTTCAAGCTCAAACTCGACCAGTTCCAGGGACGTCATTTCGCAGGAAACCTCCTTCTCCATGGTGGGATCAGCAATGCACCGAGGTTTACCGTAAAAAGTCCGACGCGTTTAAAGTTTTCCGTAGACGTGGAACACCTGAGCACTTCGAAGTATACACGACTCTCGAACGCGAGCTTAAGAGCCTCATCAAGGCCAAGAAACGCGGTTACTGGCGAACATTCGTGAACGGGCTATCGCGCGAAACGTCGATGAGTACTCTTTGGAACACGGCGCGAAGGTTGCGTAACCGAACTACGAACAACGAGAGCGAGGAGTACTCGGACCAATGGATCCTCAAATTCGCGCGAAAAGTTTGTCCAGATTCTGTGCCGGCACGGATCATTCCTCGCGAAACCATGAATTCGATAGATGAGATCAGCCAACCCTTTTCAATGGTAGAACTCTCTCTCGCACTCCTATCGTGTGGCAATACGGCTCCAGGCGCTGATAGGATCAAGTTCAACTTGCTTAAGAACCTTCCAGACGTCGCTAAGAGGCGCATGTTGAACTTGTTTAATCAGTTTCTGGAGCTTAACATTGTACCGGATGATTGGAGGCGGGTGAGAGTTATTGCCATTCAAAAACCTGGTAAGCCCGCGTCCAATCACATTTCCTATCGACCCATCGCGATGTTATCTTGTATTCGAAAGTTGTTGGAGAAAATGATCCTTTTCCGTCTGGACAAATGGGTTGAGACGAACAACCTGCTTTCAGATACTCAATATGGTTTCCGTAGGGGTAAGGGAACGAACGACTGTCTCGCGTTGCTTTCCACAGATATTTAGTTAGCTTTTGCTAAAAAAGAGCAAATGGCTTCTGTATTCTTGGACATAAAGGGGGCTTTTGATTCAGTATCTGTTGAAGTTCTTTCAGATAAACTCCACGCTTGTGGCTTTTCACCATTAATGAATAATTTTTTGAACAATTTGCTGTCAGAGAAACATATGAGCTTTTCTCATGGAACCTCTACAGCTTCACGATTTAGCTACATGGGTCTCCCCCAGGGATCATGTTTAAGCCCCCTTTTGTATAATTTTTATGTCAAAGATATTGACGGTTGTCTAAGTGACAACTGTACGTTGAGACAACTTGCAGATGACGGCGTAGTGTCTGTCACGGGACCCAATGGGGTCGATCTGCAAGGACCCTTACAGGATACCTTAAACAATTTGTCTACTTGGGCTCTAGAGCTAGGTATCGAATTCTCTACAGAGAAAACTGAGTTGGTAGTTTTTTCTAGGAAGCATAACCCAGCACAACCGAAGCTTCAAATTTGGGGTAAGCCGATAACTCATTCTATGTCATTTAAATACCTTGGGGTCTGGTTCGATTCAAAGTGCACCTGGAGATCCCATATTGAGTATGTGAAGCGAAAGTGCCAGCCAAGGATCAACTTTCTCTGCACAATTACCGGGACCTGGTGGGGAGCACATCCGCAAGATCTTCTAACGTTGTACCGGACAACGATTTTGTCGGTTATGGAATACGGTAGTTTTTGTTTTCAGTCAGCGGCTCGGTCGCACTTCATTAAACTGGAACGTATTCAGTATCGGTGTCTTCGTATCGCGTTAGGTTGCATGCACTCGACTCACACCATGAGTCTTGAAGTGCTGGCTGGCATGTTGCCACTCTCGGATCGGTTTACAGAATTATCTCTCCGGCTCCTCACCAGGTGTGAAGTTATGAACCCCCAGGTGATCGAACATTTTGAGAAGCTCCTTGAGTTGAACCCTCAAACCCGTTTCATGACTTTGTACCATTGGTACATAACACAGGATGTCAGCCCTTCGCCGAACATTTCCAATCGTGTTTGCTTCTCCGATTTCGACAATTCGGTTCATTTTGATTTATCCATGAAGCAGGAGCTTCATGGAATCCCAGAGCATCATCATCCTATGATTGCTCCCGTGATATTTGCTGCAAAGTTTGGCCAAGTTGATTCCACTAAATCGTTCTTCACTGACGGATCATTTATAGAGGAGTCAGCAGGCTTTGGTATATTTAATGAAATTTATAGCGCCAATCGTAAACTTCAAGCTCCTTGTTCCGTATATGTCGCTGAATTAGCGGCAATACACTATACGCTAGAAATTGTTGCCTCACTAACACCGGATCAGTATTTCATTTTCACGGATAGTCTCAGTTCTATAGAGGCTATTCGCTCCTTGAGGCCGGTAAAGCACTCCTCGTATTTTCTTATGAAAATACAGGAGCTTCTAAGTGCTTTATCTTCGCGTAATTTTATCATCACCTTTGTATGGGTCCCATCTCATTGTTCAATTCCGGGCAATGAGAAAGCGGACTCGCTTGCAAGAGTGGGCGCTATAGAAGGCGATATTTGTGATCGACAAATCGCTTTCAACGAATTTTTTCCTATTTTTCGTCAACAGTCACTCGTCAGCTGGCAGTATAAATGGAGTAAAGGAGATTTGGGGCGATGGCAACATTCTATCATCCCAAAGGTGTCGAAGAAATCTTGGTTTAGGGGGATGGATGTGGGTCGAGACTTCATTCGTGTCATGTCTCGCCTCATGTCCAATCATCATTCTTTGAACGCTCATTTATACCGAGTTGGGCTGAGCGACAGCAATCTCTGTGAATGTGGACAAGGTTACCAGGACGCAGATCACATTGTTTGGTCATGTGCTGAGCATCGTGGAGTCAGATCTGAGCTTTATGATACCCTTCGGGCTCGAGGTAAACAACCTAATGTTCCAGTTAGGGATATTTTGGCTGTACGTGATCTGGAGTACATGAAACTCATTTATGTGTTTTTGACTAACATTAGCCTTAGATTGTAGTTAGTTTAACCTGTATGTTTATTATAAGTTTTTTTTTCTGTGTTTGTGTGTGTTTTTTTTTCGCTTTCAAAAATGTTCAAGTTCAAAGGAAACCAAAAGTTGTATAGTTTTAAGTTTTTTGACAATTAGGGATATAAAATTAATGTGTTGTGTATACTTTAAATTCCCACCCATCTTCCTATCCGTTAAATTGTTATTCCTATTAACCTCGAGACGGCCGCGAGTAATCGGCTCTTTCCCCCTAACTTTAGTTTTAAGATACCTGATGTACACAAATATGATAACTTGGCTCTGTAAAGTTGATTCGATTGAGCCTGTACAAATAAATGATTATTAAAAAAAAAAAAAAATGTCGGGTTTTGCGAAGGCAACACAATCAACACCCCCGGGCTGCAAACAGTTAATGTTGTTAAAATCTTGGGTGTCGCCTTTGCAAACTCGATACGGCTGATGACAACATTGAACTGGAATGCGCAAGTGGGGAAGTTTGCGCACCAAATGTGGTTACATTCCCAGCGCATGCTGACTCTGCACCAGAAAGTAATTCTTCTTAATACGTTCGCCACATCCAGGATATGGTATCTTGCGTCAATTCTACCACACTTGGCAGTACATACAGCCAAAATAACAGCAGCAATGGGAACGTTCCTCTGGAGAGGGATGATAGGGCGTGTACCAATGATGCAACTCGCACGCAACAGGGAGAATGGAGGGCTGAAGCTGCAACTTCCAGCGCTTAAATGTAAGTCGCTCTCAATCAATCGACATCTGCAGGAGATCGAATCCATTCCGTTTTATAGATCCTTTCTTTTCCACGCAAATCCTCGCCCACCTATCCCAATAGATCTTCCTGACATAAGACACATCCTTTTAAATTTATCCGAAATCCCCCTCCAAATCCAACAAAAACCCTCCGCCGATCAAATCCACCAGTACTTCATCCAGCAAACCGAACTGCCAAGGGTAGAACGCAACAATCCGGCTCCTGACTGGCCACACGCGTGGCGAAACATTGGTTCGAGGAAACTTTCTTCAGAACAGCGGACGAAACTTTACTTGCTGATGAACGAGAAGATTGAACACCGCAAACTGCTTTTCGTCATGCGGCGAATAGAAAACGAGAACTGCACACATTGTGGAAACCGCACAGTGGAAACGCTCCTCCACAAGTTTCATGAATGCCCTCGTGTTGGCCCGGCTTGGACGGTTCTTCAGCAGAGAATTACAGGAATCTTGGGTGGATGGAGACGACTATCCTTCGAGGATTTGGTGAGACCCTCCTTGCCAGGAGTAGACAGGAGAAAACGAGTGGAAGTGCTTAAAATGTTCATTAAATTCATCTGCTTTGTATGCGATGATAGAATTGAGGTAGACGCACTGAAATTTTACCTAGATCTAGAATAACAAATTGTAAATAGTAATCAAATGACCAGACAAATAAAACTATTAAATACTAAAAAAAAAAAAAAAAAATTGGCAGCACCCTCTCAGGATCCAATGAAACTTTGTGGTCTTTTCAAGCAACTTTGCATACTATGTTTTTGCAAATAAGTCAAGACTACCATTTGAAATGGGCTCAAAGTTTTTGACCGATTCTTTTTAATCAACATAACTGAAAAAGTAAAAGACTTACAAAAAGTGGTGTATGAGTAACTTTTAGAAAATTGTCTTAAATTTTATGAAAAAACTGTAAAAATTTAAAAATCGATTCGCACTCGCTAAAGTCCATCTGCAAAAAATGGCTTTTATTGAAATGGATGGAAAAAATTTTAATTAAGACAAAATAATTGGCAAAAAATTCACCATACATTGCGAGATGGGCACTTTTAAGAAAAAAGTTTTTCTAACAACAAATTTTTCATGTCCAATTATTACCGTGTATCGCACCAACTCGTCTTTTAATGTGGTCCTTAAACAACACAGAAGCCAATTAAATTAAATTTTAATGACAATTTGGATTTATTAAGGGTCTTTGAAGGTGTGAAAAATCAAGGCTACTATTTGGAAAAGGGCTTATTTTAAAAAATATATTTATTAAACTTAAGTGATAATACAATTAAATCAGGTGGTTGATCTTGTTTATTACCAAACCTTTGAAGTATATTACAAGCAGGATAATACATTGGAAAACAAAAGCTTTATCATAATATCTGAAATATTGACCCATGACTCAATAGCAGTTCAGATGTTTACATCAAAATTGCTAGAGTTCATTAAACAAAATTCAATATATTGCTCAAACATTATTTTCATGTCAGATGGAGCAGCGGTCCATTTAAGAACAACAAATTTGGCCAACTAGTGCAATTTCAAGTCCAAGTATGGATTGGAAGCAGAATGGCACTCCGTTGCAACGTCTCGTGGATCTATTTGAAGCTATTGTTGGTACTCTCAAGTGAATGGTTAAGAGAGAAAGCCTTGCTCAAGCTTATGGAAACACAATCAAAACTCCTCGAGAACTATATGACTGGGTAGTTGAGCAGCCAAATATAATAACGTGGCTATAGAACTCCTCAAGTTCCTCTGACATGTTTGCATACAGTTCAGGTGATAGGAAGAAGAAATTCAAATTTGTAATACTTCCCAAGTAACACACAAAACATCTCTTTTAGAATGATTTATAATTGTTTGCATTACAAATGTATTATAAACGTATTGCAAAACATGCCAAGTTTGAAGCAGTTTGTGTTTCTCGTATTCTGACAAATGATCGAGCTAAAAATAATTTTTCAAATGCTGCAAGTGATTAATATTTTTCTTTTGTTCTTGAAAACAAGGTTCCAAACATTTGTAAAACATAAACAGGACAATATTTTATGGGAAGTTCTTTATACTGTTGAATTAAATAACACCAACCACGTTTTGCAAAACATGTTCTTTTTTCTTATTACGATGAATGTGTTGTACACAGAGATCGAAATTCTCACTCAACTGGGTGAAAACCATGCTTTCTCTCAAGCAGGTTGTCGATGAGTAGCGAACCGTTCACATTTTCATCTCTCCTTTTTCACCGATAACTTATTATCCTCTCTCTTGCATATGCGAAAATATCTCTCTCCGAAATTTAATGATAATATTTTCCCATTTCACATTTTTCACTGAAAACATGCTACCTAAATCGTGCACAAGCCGGTGCACACTGGTACCGCCATGCATCATCATTGTAGAATTATAATGTCAGAATAAAACAAGCCTGAAGACTGGTGCATTTTCGGGTGTCTAAAAGTAAGGGAAAAATAATTATCGGCATCTAGACTGAAAAAGAAACAATTTATCAGTTACTCATGCTCTCCGAAAATTATAAATCACCGTTGCTTTCCTCACGAAAACTGCTGTGAGCGTATAATAGTCTCTCGCTCAGAGCTCGAAAAAATGACACCCGTCGTGAACGATGAGTAAAAAAAATATTCAGTAGTACAATTTTCGCTCTCTTCATTTCGTTCTATCAGTCACGCAATATATTCGTGTTTACTTATTTTGCTATGCTCAGTCATTCCGTTGTCCTTGTGTTTCACACAACTCATTCACATCACAGCAAAGCACACGGCTATTCAAGCCTCAAGAGATGTTGGTTGTTTGACTGAATGTTCTGGAACCCAGTCATTCATTTTCGCGTTCGTGAGTGATTTTTTTGTTTGCCACAGGATTTCAAGTATTCCCGAACATGGCTGAAGGCAAAGGAAGCCAAAAGGCCAAATGGCCGAAATCGCTACAGAGTTTGTGGGGCATTTGTTCGAGCAAAGGCGTTTGCAGGATCGATTCGAGAAGTTTTGGTTTTTTCCACTTCATTGATTCTCCAAATGAATGACTGTTCTTTCGTCTTCACGGTAGAACGTTGAAATTGAATGAGTTGTTTGCACTTACGTACATTCACTGCTTTCTAGAACGAATGAATGATCAAAGTTAAGCAACACAAAACAAGTTGACTCATCTTGCACAAGAGATTCATGAAGGCAAATTTGTGTTTACTTCATGTTCGCCAGGAACAGTGCGTGATGACTTATAGTTTGACTCAGTTAGGGTGCAATTTAAGAATTGAATATGATATTTTTAAGCTTCACTCTCGCTTCTCACATTCTCATCTGTTTCTTCAAGCGGGTAAAAAAGGACGTTTTTCTTCTCAAGTAGATGAACATTTCGGTCTCTGGTTGTACAAGATCGTGGTTTCACTGCCAACGGGAAGCACATCATAGATACTCAGAGCTTACTTCTCAACAATCTGAGTTGGCTCAGCAAAGAAGCTACAATCCTATCACGCCAAGGGCTAGTGTTCAAATCCCACGCTTGGCGATGTGTATGCGGATAATTTTTTGTATGCGGATAATTTTTTCCATTTTATGTTTCATCAGGCTTCACTGTTTGCGCTTTTGCGTCATATTTAAGTACGAAATATAGTATTTTACAACTAAATTTATAACATGTTTGTCATTTAACAGTACTTTCAACTTGTTTAATGCAAGATGTGTTGCTTGAGTTACGACAATACCTGCCACACAGCTTCGTTGCTTTGGACCTATTTTAGAAAATCAAATTTCAGCTAACAGGTTTTCTTATTTTGGATAATCCAAAAAAAATCACTTTGTTTGTGAAAGATTTATAAATTCAATATATGAAGCTATGCTACACGTAAAGATGTACGTATAAAAATTAAATAAAATAAAACCTTTACCAAGCTAAAACCTATGAGTTTTCATTGACATAAACAGTATTTCGATAATTCATATAACGTCATATTTGAATCGTCTTCAAATGGATATGGATCAAGTCTTATCAAACTAGAATCTTTTAAATTGATAAGACTTGATGCATATCCATTTAGGGACGATTCAAATATGACGTCCGCCATTCATTTAGATTTATCAGCCCTCCTCTATCACAATTTTTCACATTCTGTAACCAATCTTCCTTCCTTCAGCCCTAAACCCCCCCCCACCCCCCAAAACCCAAAGATATACGAAGCCATATTCGAATCGCCCCAAAAAAAAAAAATATCCGAACAAGCTGTTATGAATTACTTGTACTTAAACGTACACTTTTTATTCTGTTTTACTGATTTCAAGGGAATTTTTATATTTTGACCCTTTTCAAGTGTTAGTCTAGATTATTTTTTTTTCACCAAACCATTCTGTTTGACTAATGTCAAGGGAATTTTTTAGTTTTTGACCCTTTTCAAATGTTAGTCTAGATTATTATTGTTTTTTTCACCAAACCAAATTGAACCATTCAATTCATTATGACTGCTAAATTTTATTGGGTCCTTAGGGGTGTTGCAGACCATAACTAGAGGAGTTTTCATGATACACGGTTAAAATAGGTCATAAAAAGTTGTTGTGAGAAAAACTTTTTTTCCTTAAAAGTGCAATGCACTCTTGCAATGTATGACGAACTTTTAGACAATTATATTGCCTTTATTAAAACAAAAATTCGTTCAATTCTAAGATAGCAATTTTTGGCATATTGACATCAAATTTTTAAATATTTTTATTTAGAGTGTAAGAATCAATTTTTCAATTTTTACAATTTTTTTATAAAAAACAATTTTCTAAAAGTCATTCATACATCACTGTTTTGAAAGTTTTTTCCTTTTTGAGTTACGTTGGTTTGAAAAAAATCGATCAAAAGACTTAAGACCTTTTCAAATGGTTTTCTACATAAATTTTGAAAATGCCGGCGTCGGTGGTGTAGTGGTAAGCGTGACTACTACTTGCACCCCAGTGAGTCTGGGTTCAATCCCAGTCGACGTCGGTGGTTTTTCTGAGGCGAAAAAATCTTGGTCACGTCTTCCTTCGGAAGGGAAGTAAAGCCGTTGGTCCCGGCTCATGTTCATGAGTCGTTAGGTAGAGTCCAGGTGGTGGAGTCCTCATTTTTTTTTTTTTTTTTTTTAAAAACAAGGTATGCAAAGTTGTTTGAAAAGACATAGTCCCACCAAGTTTCATTAGATTCTGAGAGTGTGCTGCCAACCACTGTATAAGTTGGCGTGAAACTCGTCAATTGTTACTTTCAACCTCTTGACGATTTTGTCTAGAACTTATCTCTGTAAAAATTAAATTATCCCTCAGAAATGCTTCCACCATTCCTACAATTTAGTCTTTTCTATATAAATGCCATTTAAAATCACTATGCCAATGTGTCATAGCCAAACATATAATTATCTGAAGCAAACAACAAGAGTAAATCCCTGACCCCGAACTATTCAGTTAACATTTGATTCTTTCCCATGCTGTCCTCCACCAAGTGATGAAAACATTGTTCGTAACGTTGTTGGCGATGGTCAAAATCACTTCATTTTCGTGTCTTGAGCGTATGAATACATACGTTTATGAGTCTGTTAAGGTTCGGGAAATCCTCACCTCAACTTTGACGATGAAGGCGACTTTTGGATTCCATCTGTGTAGAAACGACTTGCCGTTTGGAACCCAGAATGAAAGTTTGCCTCTGCTGGCTTGGGAAAGGTACGATATCTGCAGAAAACTGCCTTGGTAATGGTTATTATTAAAGGTAGTTATAGGGCAGTATTTCATACTAATTTGATTACTCGGAGAGATAAAAACGAAAATGTACATATTTATTTGGCATTTTTCAGGCAGACTCGTTTCGTTAGGGAATTTATAGCTTTATCTTGGCTCGAGAGTCCGTTAGGAGCCACATGTATGCCGTATGATGTGGTTGTTGGCTGTTTCTTATTGCGATGCCCAACGCTGCCGGAGGGTTTTCCAGCATCAGTTGTAAAATCGAGTCTAACGAGATGCCTTGGGTCGGTCGAATGGGAAACACTTGGGACGCTGCACAGCATTCGACTCCGAGCGGGGAGATCTAATTTTAAAATCATAGATAACGTTCAGAGGATAGTTTTTTGATGCAGGTTACCGTGATAAACTTTGTAATTTATTGGTAATTGGGTCCATTTTATATACCATGGCATGAGAAGGATGTGTAGAGTTAATGTTTTTTTATTCACAGTTGGTTTATGATAGAAAGCGAATTACTGTTAGTATTCAAAATATATTCCAGTTTACTTCATGTGAAAATTCGGGTCATCTTTGTATATTAATAATTTTAATTGTCAGCACAGCTCGTAATTAGCCATCATTAGCTAAATCAAAATTTTAATAACAACATTCCTGCTCTATCAAATTGCATCCTTCTCGATAACACCCTTTACGCCTTCGATTACATCGTTTTAATCATCTCCAATTGCAGCCTTGTGCTCTATAATTTGAATCCATTGTTGACGCCTCTTCTTTAATAAACGACTTCCCGCATGATCCAACCCCACTTATCAGACTGCAGAGCTGAAAATACACTGAAAATTTATTTTCGTAAAGTAGCTTTCACGCGTTTCGTAAACATGGATTTTGTACATAGAACAAATGTCTCGTATATTGTATGAAACATTCATAATGCTTTTTATCTGGTGAAATGCTATCATTACACCTTTTTGTAAAATGCACGAAATGAACTTCGTGATGACCAGCCAATCGCTGTTTCTTTTTTATACCGTACTCATGTATGATGGTGTTGCTGCTGGTATGGGCGGAAATAATTAATTTATCCCAAAATAAAAATCAAAGCGCTGTCGTGAGCTATAACTTCATGCTCATTAATCAAGATTTTTCTCACGAGTCAGCGTGGCTTAGTGAGATCAACCACGGATTAAGAATCAGCACTTTCCAAATATTCAGGTTCGAACCCCATGTCTGAAACAATAAAAAGAAAGGCTGGACAATTCCACGTGGTTGCGCTTTTTTTGTCAATTACATTTTGAGTCGATAAAGTAGATCTGTCAGTCCTTCATGCAACCACCAGAGAGACGTTTCTTTTTGATCTGTGACAAAATATTCGTAGCTCTTTGCATTGTTTCCG
This sequence comes from Aedes japonicus, assembly GCA_034211315.2. NCBI lineage: Eukaryota > Metazoa > Arthropoda > Insecta > Diptera > Culicidae > Aedes > Aedes japonicus. The sequence continues at coordinate 7,944 of JASCZW010010918.1, read as the reverse complement.
TACAATGTACGAATGTTCTTTCTGTGTCAACAAAAGCTTCGTGCTTTTGACAGTTGCGCGTGCAATTAATTACGAATGTATCTGCATAACAGGAACAAATCAGTTTCGTTGCTGAAAACAACGAATGGATTAGTGAGTATTACTTTCGATTTTGTAACATAAACTAAAATTAACTTTCAGTGTAGGGCGACCGTACTAACCAAGAACTCTCAAAAAATGACTACACGACCAATGAGAAATAACATTTAAACTACCTCCTACTCCCACCCGATGACTTGTTATGGGATTCTCGTCGTTGGGGGAGTTTTGAATTGCAAAAGAATGCACGGCATTGTGTGCGAAGTTCACTTCCTTCTTAAAATTAAATTCCTTCTGGGCATCAAAGTTAAACCTCCAAAGGTTTTTTTTATGCATTCTTCTTCTTCCTCCTTCTTCGAACAGGATGCCTACGGGGAAGAAAAGTGAGCATCCGTTTTAGCTATGCAACTCCACAGATGGGTCGTCGCCGACAGGATAGGGCTGAATTTGAATAAAGCAATTAGCTCTTATTTGCCTCATCCAACACGATAAATGAACGAACAATGATATGCAATAGAAGCGGCCAGGGCCTGTGTATCGATTGCCTGGAGTTGGAGGAAATGCTCTCAGTCGTGCTGTAATCGGAGGCAATTAAGTGTGATTGGAAAAATGTGCTCCGTCTTCCTTAGCATCCATCCGATCCGAAATGGATGGGTGATGACATGTTAAGGGGACGTTATAAAAGTGGAAGCAATGTTTTTTTTTCATATGAAGTCATTCGATATCGATGGAAAGAAGCCAAAAAGGCCACAGCAGACGGCAAAAAGGGGACCTGCGTAATGCCTATCACTTTTTGAGAATACTGATAAAGATGAAGAAGGGTTTTGATTTCACCCTCAATTTGCTCTAAGTGCAGCAGTGGAGTTGGTAGTTCCGATCGGAGGGAAAATGAAGCGAGCAAAAAATGTTTATGCATACAAACATGGGTATTTACATAACATTGTACTAGCAAAAAATTTGATTTATTGGAATGGCAGGGGATGGAGAGGATGAAACTGAACCTTTACGCTAATATTACTCGGAAAGGCTGAGAAACGGAATGAGTCAGTAGTGGGGAATATAGATAAGGCAATTTCACTATGAGGATCAATAGAAGTGTCTTTTATCAATGTGCCAATTACATCTAGAATGACATCATTTAATTGAACAAGATGATTAGATTTATGTTAAATATATGATTAAGTAAGGGCTAGGGTTGTAGAAAAACCACGATGACAGAATGATTGATCAACCTTAATCAAGCTTATGAAGATTAGCACACTCTATTAGATTGAATAAGATTTATCAACATCAACTAAACTTTGTTAAATTCTAATATCTATTGTTACACCAAAGCAGCCAGTGAAAGCATTCTGAAAAATGACGATTTCTTGAAAACATCATTTTTTCTTGTCACGGTCTGGTTCCAAACTAGCTTTAAAAACGAAAACTCGACAACATGTTCAAACCAACCTCTCTGATTTTTTCAACATAGAGATAAACAAAAATTCAAACGTAAATTTCGCAAGAAACTTTGCACTTCTACGCAAACATCAGCACCATTATAATAGTAGATGAACACGAAACTTTGTTATGCTGGTGCTAGTGCATGTATGTGTAAGAGAAGTATCGATTAATCCTAGAGGGTTTGAGCTGTTTAGTGGAATACTTGTAACTATAAATTAGAAGAAAAATTAGTAATCTCCATTTAATTCCAACTACCTTTGCTTATCTTCGACAGATACGCGTATTTCGTCTACAATGTGCAGACTTCTTCAGTGTCTCGTACTAATAACTCGACTGTCGAGTTATTAGTACGAGACACTGAAGAAGTCTGCACATTGTAGACGAAATACGCGTATCTGTCGAAGATAAGCAAAGGTAGTTGGAATTAAATGGAGATTACTAATTTTTTTTCTAATTTATAGTATCGATTAATGTTACAATCTCTGTTTACCCCTTTGTTTATAAAATCAGATACGTCGTTTTAAATGTGTTGTCGAGATTTGTTAAGAAAGCACTGCTGCCATGTTTCACGTGAACACTGACATCTGTTTTTGGGGTTTCTCCATAACAGTGAAGAGTTAATAAGTGAACGTGAAGAAACTCACCCCACAAATGAAACACCAGATTGGAGAAGAGAGGGCTAAATGGCACATCACGAACGACCAATTTTCGGCTACACAAGGGAATTGCTTTCGAAAGCACTGCGTTCTCCATTTTTTTCAATTTAATCAAATGCGATCACGTATACAAATGCACCAGGCTGAGCCGTTTGCTTCAAAACATGTCAAAATATTAAAACATAAACAATCGAGGGATCTTCCATTGGAAACTTATCGAAAACATATCGATTTTTGAAGTGGGCACTTTATTTTGTCACTGTTTTTTTTTTTCAACACAAATTGATTTTTTTTTTCTTTAAGTAAAACTCCTTTTTTTGCATTATTCCATAAGTGAAACTTAAAAAGAATATAAAAAATAAGATAATAAAAACTAACAGTGTGTTCACTTTAATTTGAACCAAGTAAATGAGAGAAATTGAAAAAAAAACGATGAGGTGGGCACTTTATTTTGCCTATCAGTGTATAGTCAGGTGAAAATTGTAGTCATCTCAGGACAAACCAATGGTTTTTGATCGAGCTGTCTTAGAAATGGCAGAAGTCGTTTTTGGAGGCACTCAATTTCGTAAATATCACCGCTGATAGTGCATTCTATTATGTTCTACTGTTTTTCCGAGATAGGCTTTTACCCTTTGAGTCATTTGTCTCTGAGTGTTCACGAATGGTTCACTAGGTTTGTTATTTCTTAGACCTCTTAAAATGAGCACTCTTTTGTATTTTTTTGACTTTATTTCAGGTTTTTGTCTAGCTTCTGGCTAGTGGTTCACTTTCATCCGTTTCTGACACTCTTGGAGGCGGTAGAATGACATATAATCATACATTTTCTATATTTTTCTAAGAAAAAAAAAATGTACCGTACCATAGACTGTTCCAGAAATTAAGCACACGGCAGCAGCACCTTGAAAGTTAAAATTTTAAAATGTTTTTTTTTTATTATATCTGCACTGATGTTTTACATAACGTTTTACTCCTCTGCAATCAAAATCTTTAATTATAACCGAGACATCTAACTTTTCCTTGAGCATCCGCCATAAGCTTCTGCATAGTATCACTTCCCACAATTTTCATCCCTTTTGTCCAATCCTTTTGAAATTTTTCGATGTCATCCGCTGGCGTGACGAATTTTCGTAGCTTTGCTTTGGGCAAAGCCCAGAAAGTCTCGATTGGCCGTGCCTCCGGACAATTTGGCGCATTCATGTCTTTCGGCACGAAACAGATATTTTGACTTTTGTACCACCCCACTGTGTCCTTTGCGTAATGAGATGATGCGAAATCAGGCCAAAATATGACTCGACCATCATGCTGCTAGATCATAGGTAATAAATGCTTCTGGAGGCATTTCTTGATGTACTTCTGGGTGTTCATAGTCGTCTCTGATGTAACCTACGGACTAAATATTTTGCCGCATTCTCATATATGTACAACCAGAATTTCTACACAAAACTGTATCATATAGTTTTCGGGATTTTGGTTTTACAGACGCGGCCTGATTTGAGTTCCTTTTGAGTTTCTTCTGCTTTCGGTATGTCTTGGGTCCAAGTCGTTCTTTTGCACGAATCACGATAAACGTCGAGGTCCCACACATCTCGCACGGAAGCCGATGGTTTCTGCTTAGGGAACATTCATTAATTACGTCACGCAAAAATTGACTTTTTATAACCCCCCCTCCCCCCCTTGTCACGTTTTTTGTATGGACCTTTAAATTTTTTGTATGGATCGTCACGTTTTCCCAAACCCCCCCTCCCCCCTTACTGCGTGACATAATTAATGGACCTTCCCTTATAGGCATCCTTGACCTTTTTGTTATTCCTTTATTATCGAGATTTTCAGCCCTGGGCTGGTTCATCTCCCTTTGTATTTACTCAAATACCTTTTTGGGTATTTTTGTAACTTATCCGGGGGTGAAATTTGAACTCGTGACTTAAGCGTGAGGGGTATATATGTTAACCACTACGTCGGGGTCGCCCCATCCTTGACCTTCTTGTCTATAGTAGGACTCACAGGACCGGACTTCCGACCACTCCTCGGTACATCTTCAAAAGTACTTTGTGCTCCATATTTTCTAACTGCAGTTCATACCTATCCGACGCTCCTTGGCCAAATTTCTCAAAAATAGATTCCATTCCTTCCACTGCTCCTGAGTAAGACCACATACATTGAAAGTCAACCAGAAAATAGTTTTTTTTATGCTATGACGTACAGAAATTTGTAAACAAAAGGGTGCAGTTAAAATAATTTTAAACATTTCAGCCATTTAAAAATGACCGTTAAAATTAGGTGTGCTTATAATTTCTGGATTAGTCTATAACGAGACACGTGAACTCTACAAAAAGGTTAACAACACGGGGATAGACACGAGTGGTACGATCTTCAGAAAGACCGTAAATTCTTGGTTGCAATTTGCATGTGAGCAAGGCTTTCCTGCAGAATACCAAAACTAGAGCTGGACTACGTAAGTTTAAGGTTCAGAAGTCCCCAAACCGAGACAAGAAATATAATATGATCGCAAAAAGCCATGCCCAGAAGTTGTACGACAAGAAGTTGATGAAACCACATTGCTGCGTTATGTCAACCAGATTCCAGGCAACTTGTATGTGACTGCCAAGTATAAGTGTAATGTTCCCTAGAGTCTCCGGGCACAGAATGACGAAGTTCACCAAGAAGTGCTTAATTTGGCAAGCGATTAGTACTTGCAGAAAGTGAAGTACACATTTCACTACCGCAAGCACCATGAATGATCACACTAAAAATTTATTTTCGTAAATAAGCTTTCATTCGTTTCGTAAACATGGATTTTGTATATGGAACAAATGTCTCGTAAGTTGTATGAAACATTCATTTTGCTTGTCATCTAACAAAATGCTATCGTTACACCTTTTTTATACAATGCACAAAATGAATTTCGTAAAGACCAGCCAATCGCTGCATCTCTTCGATTGTACCCAGGTAACAAATAAGCAGGTGCAAAGCGTCTTTACGGCAGGCTATCAAGCAATTAAGTCACCTTATATGCAACAAAAATGCAGTTTTTAGCCCAATATACGGCTGCTTTACTGTAATGCTATGATAATGCATCATCTTTTTTAGCATTTCAAGCTTATTGCTTTCACAATACGCTTATTGCTTGCCCTCAACTTAGTGTTCTAAATTTCGATGCCAGGTACCATTTTTGCATTAGTATGATTGTGTGGCATGTACAATCATACGCTATGCCCAGGGAGTCGAGAAATTTTCCTTAACGCAAAATTCCTAGACCAGACCGAGAATCGAACCCAGCCACCTCCAGCATGGTGTTGCTTTGTAGCTGCGCCTTTACCGACTGAACTTAAAGAGGACCCTATAATGCATCATTAATGCTATTTTGCATTCGAAATGCTTATTAAAGGCTAAAAGCATTTAAATAGCATTTGAAATACAACTTTACAACGGATAGTATTCAAGATGCTGATATAATGCTAATATAAAGCTAGTAGCACCTGGAATGCAGATTAATGGTTGATTTACTGCATATGCTAATGCTTATTGGTTACCTGGATACTCATAAGTGTTGGTGTTCCTACTCGGATGAGGTACACCCTTTAAAAGACGCACATATTTTGATAACTGTTTAATACAACTATTAGATATATGGACTATTTCTTTCAATATGACAATAAAACTGGGATAATTTCTATAGTTAGCAATAGGAAATCACTCAAAATAAAAGTGATATGACTCCGTGAAATGGTATATTTAAAAAAAAGCCTGCCAAAACAAGTAAATAACTGCTCGTAGTCAAACATGTTTCCACTGAGGAAAACAAATAATATTCACATATAAATACTTATTAAAATTTAAAACGTCAATTGAACTAACATTAACGTAGCAAATGAATGAGATTGTCCATCTTGCATTTGCAGAGGATTTATGTTTATACTAGACCATACTCTCGCTCTTATAGCTATCTTTTAAAAAGTACTCAGCCCTGGCAACAAAATCCAACAGCTCAATTCCCGCCCATTGATCGTTGCTCTGAATTTACTCCCGTCTCGGTACACGGTAAAGCTTCTTTCTTTAAATCCTTTCAACAGCTTCCTTCCATTTATCAACCTTTGCTCAACATGCACCGTCACTTGCTACCACCAGACTCCCCTTCGATCAATCGTTCCTGGCTTATTCTGCTCCAGTATCAGCATATAACAACACTGAAGGAAGCCCATCACCATTGCAGGCCAACCAAGCGGGTGAGATAAATACCTGTAGTTACATTATGTGCTTTTCCTCCTTCATTGCGATTTTCACGGTTTTCATGACTTCCCCAAGCTCTAAAAGAATCTATATCGGTTGCACGGGGGGAATGCTCCTTGTGACATATATTGCGAAACTTTAAGTCAACTTACCTGAAGTAGGGATGTCTAATGGTCGGTTGATCTTTTCAATGTTTTTCAAAATTGCCTCATTTTTAATTACTTACAAATTCTTAAACAACAGGCAAAAAGTTAAAAATTCTCCCATTACGACTTTTAAGACATTCCGACGTCCCTTTTTATGAGCTTCGATCGGATTTCTCGAACAGTTTTTACACGTTTTCCATGTCGGTAAAATCTGACGGGTAAGAAACCCCCGAAGAAAGTGATGCATTGATGGGAAAAATCATAGGAAACATTGTCGATACAGGAGTCTAGATGGGAGGAGGATGGATTCGGTTGGATCTGAAGAGTGTGCGAACCGGGATGCTAGAAAGCATCAAGCTCGTTTCACAGGCACCCAATGAACTGCAACGAAGCGATATAATGTGAGTGCACCGCCACGTAAGGTGTAGGTTTCCAGGAATGCAATGCAACTCAAGTCCTGTGGAAACTGCTGAAGCGTGAAGCAAAAGGTGGAAAATTCGAATGGCAACAGGTGTAGTGCCTGTAATGGCCTGCATGAGCGGCACGGCCGGATGAGCGGCAGGCGCGTCATGGTGTGTAACGAGCAAATGAGCTTTGATGGTGGGTGGGCTAGAATGTCGATAGTAGGTGAGTTGAGGTGGGTAGGATGTAATGAGTTTTTCCCAAGCGAATAGCAGCACATTCTTGAACGTGCGGGTGAGGTAGTTCGGATTGCTGAATAATTGATAAAGGAAAGTAGACACACATACACATACGAATGAGCTTATCCGAAGTGGATGCATAGATGCTCCTAGAGGCATCAGTGCGATGAGATGCAATAAGTGAGCGAGAAATCTGAGTTAATCCAAGGATAATTCCTAATGGGATACGCATAATGCACGAACTCAATCAGCTGCGAAAACGGTTGTTTCTGCTCGGAAGCAATCGAGGTGTAAGTTTGCCATGAATAATGTGTAGATTGCAATCGGTGAAAACAGGATTACTGATATTTCGATGTATGGAGGCATTCGAGTGCAAGCCTTTCGGATTATATCACTGTGGATCCCTTTTTCGAAACTATTGCAATTATTTTATAATTTTCATATATTCAAAGCAAATACGGACAATACCATGCTGGACGTTGGTTCGATTCCCGATCTGGTCTAGAAATTATCGTTGTACTTCCCACACGTTGGCATGATTCTCCTTGCCACAAAATCATATTATTGCAAAGATGGTACCTGGCATCGAAAGCTCACAACTGCGGAAGAGCATTTAGAACACTAAATTGAGAGCATGCAATAAGCTGATTGCGAAAGCTAAGAAAGAAGAAGAATCTCCGACGAGTTTCGTGATCCCACCTGTCTAAAAGCATTGTACTGCTCTTTCGTGCGTTCTATCCTGGAATTTGG
>JASCZW010010917.1:0-34262 GCA_034211315.2 Aedes japonicus | reverse complement strand
TAAAATCGATGTTATTCTCAATGGACTTAATATTAATTTTATGAATAACTCTCTCAAACCCTACTCTAATTCAAACTTTTTTGAGTTTTATGGCGATTATGCCATTATTATATGCTATTTCTTTAAATGTTGTTGCCCCGATTAATATGGTGCAAGTTAATCTGCAACGAGAAAAAGGATTTTTAATTTTATTTATTTAAGGGTTATTGTTTTATCCTGTTTTTGTGAATTTTGACGTCGTTGACGTCTTTAAACGTTAAATAATTATTTTCTTTAATAGTTGTTATTTTAAACGGGTTTTTATCTTTGGTTAGACGTTGGGAATTTTTTATGTATTTTTCATCGCCCGGTTGAAGTTGTTTAGGTTGACTATTATTTTTGTTTTGTTCTTCATATTTTGTTTTGCGTTTATCTAGTTCAATTTTAACTGCTGATTGCAGATTTTTATTTTTTTCTGAGATTTCTTCCATGTTCGTATATCCCGAATAATTGAATACAAGTTTTCGTAGAATATTTTTGATGACCAAATGGAAACTGTTGTTGTAGATGTCGACCGCGATAATAACTTGTTCGCGCGTAGATAGATTACTATTTTTCTGCATGTTTGTCCGGAATATTTCAATAAGTATGGAATGAAACCTCTCCACAATACCGTTAGAATTTGAGCTACTCGCGAAATGAGATTCGATCTCTAGATCGTTCAGAAAACCGATAAAGTCCAAGGACCTGAAAGATGGTTCTTGGTCGCTCACAATAGTATTTGACCTGCCAAACTGCCTGATGTGCTCGGTCACGGCATTCTTTATATCAATTATCGTTCGAGTTTCCAAAGGTATGACGTTTGCGAATTTTGAAAATGAATCTACGATGGTGAGCCACTTTTGACCTTTTGAAAAGAAAATGTCAATGTGAACTCGATTGAAAAGGTGATTTCCAAAAATACTTTTTTTTATAAGGTTTGGAGGCTTCCTGTCGTATTTAGTTTCTTGCAAATATCACAGGAGCTAACCAAAATTTTGATTTTTTGTTCGAGTTGTGGAAAAAAGAAGGTTTGCAAGATCTGGTTTTTGTTTTCTTTGACCCCTTTGTGACCACGATTATGTATGTCCCTCACAATTTCGTCCTGTTGTTGATCAAGGCGTAAGTCCTCTAGCATGGTTTCTGAAATAAATACTTTGTAAAAGTTGTTAGGTTGCATGTGTTTTCTGTATGTTTCCTGTACTAGCTGAATTAAAGTAATGGGGATTTTTAAACAATTTTAGCGTTCTTTTGAATATATCTACGATAGTTTCTTCTGTATAATTCTGTTTAACTATTATGTGTCTATTGTACTTTGGAAAAACCTGCTCGTGGGCAGTAAGCTCTAAATTTCCTATCTTGAAAATAATTTGTGTTCTAAAGGTGTTTATTGGTCGTTCGGTACAAGGAATGAAATAATCATCACTTGTATCTGCTGAACGAATTGTCATGTCATCGCTTTCATCGTCTGCTGAATCATTCCCTTGCTCAGAGGGTTCTACATCTAGAGATGATTGCGAATTCGCATTAACTTCTTGGTTCATCTCTACTCGAGACAGGGCATCTGCCACTACATTTTGTTTTCCTGGCTTAAAGATCAATTCGTAATTAAATTCCTCTAATGCGAGTTTACCTTTTATTATCCGGTCGTTTGCATTAGTAAATGAAAATGTCAACGGTTTGTGGTCTGTACACATTTTGAACTTTTTACCGTGAAGGTAGGGTCTGAAATGATTAACGGCCCACACAATTGCTAAGAATTCTTTTTCTGTAGTAGAATACCGTTCTTCGGTTTTATTTAGTGTTCTTGAAGCGTATGCGATGGGTCTGTCTTTGCCTACTGGCCCTTGTGACAGTACTGCTCCTACTGCATAGTTGCTTGCATCCGTTGTCAGGATGAATTCTTTGCTAAAATCCGGATAAATCAGAACAGGATCTAGCGTTAAAAGCTCTTTACATTTTTCGAAACATGCTTCAATTTCGGGAGTGATCTCGAATTCTATATCTTTTCTAAGAAGATTCGTCAATGGTTTCACGATCTTCGCAAAAACTTTAATAAATCTCCTATAGTACCCTAATATTCCCAGAAATTGCCGGATTTCTTTCTCTGATTTTGGAATTGGCCATTGTTTAATAACCTTTATTTTATCACTAGCTGTCCCGGCAGACGTTGTCCTGCCTTTAATTAAATACCTTCTTGGAAAATTGGAGAATGAGAAATGCTTCTATCTCCATAAATAAGCGTCTAATCGCTTAAACAGAAGTTTTAAAATCGTCGATATATGGTACCCCGGTTTTGGTTGAAATTTTTTTTTCAGAAGCTACATTATCCATCAGGAAAATTGGAAAATTAGGAATAAGCTCGAGTCACAATCTTATGGTTTTTAGATGGCATTCGATCAAGAGCAGTCTTGAACATTTGAATCAATCCATTGTGCTCACCAAGCATCGCTTGCAATTGTTGTACAATGTTCCGCTTCGTGGTGGAATAATGTTGCTGAGCCCATGAAATAAATCTGTAGAAATTTATGATCTGCGTCTGTCGATGACAACAATGAACCCGCTTTATAATGAAATTGAACTTGAATCTGTAACGCAGACAAATAACGTAGACCCGTTTTTAACATGTGGTTTCACAATTTCATGTTTGTTTTAGCTCTGTAAGGATTGACCCAAGAAAACTTTTAAATATTATTATATACGTTGCGTCAAACGAAGCCATTTAAAAACAACCATAATAACCCTTGCCCATAGTTTGCGGGAAAAGCAGCTCAGAAGTGTCTGTTTATAAATGTTGATAGGCCCCATTCTATTGTTAATCGAGAATTTACATCTCGCTTCGAGGTGTAACCAATACAAACGCTCCAGTTTATACGGGCATCTACAGTGAGGTTGCTTATTACACAGGTATGAGCGCGATTTAAAAAAAAATCCTGAAATAACCGAGTAAATCTTTGAATCCGCTTAAAAAGTCGTAATTCACTAAAACCTCGTAAAAAGCGTTAAAAGTTATGTTTACACGCGTTTCTGGCCAAATTTAAGCGAACATTATCTACTCACGTAAATTCCGAAAACCACATTAAATTCCGAAAACCCCATAGAAAATTGCGAAGTAAGCGACTCCAGTGTATTTTTATTTTTCGCATAATTTTTGAAAATGTCCTAAGTAACAATGAGTGATTTTCTCATCTATTTTTCTTTTTTTTTGTTAATTATGACGCCATTATAAAAGTTTCCAACGGTTTCTCATTACAAAATGAAAGACGGTCTTGCTGTCTAGTATATTACCATACAAAATGATAGTTTGGTTTTTATGATTTTTTACTCATTTTCCAGTTTTTGTCCAATTTTTTTCTTTATATAAACCTGTTGGGAATAAAGGCGAACCAAATGAAAAAGAAATCATGTAAATCCATCGAGTCGTTCGTGAGTTATGCTGTCACGAACGGACAGCATTTCATTTTCATGAAACTGGAAAATGAGATTACTGGGACGAACCCCATCTTCAGATACTGTGTGCCCTAAGAATTGAGTTTCTTTTCGGAAAAACTCGCATTTTTCTAACTGAATTTTGAGTTTAGCTTCCTTGAGCTTCTGTAAAACCAGTTTTAAATGTTTTATGTGTTCATCCAAGGAGCTCGAGAATATGATTATGTCGTCCATATAGACGAAGCAACATATTCCTATTAGCTCTCTTAATATGCAATCCATGACCCTCTGAAACGTGGCCGGTGCATTTTTCAAGCCGAATGGCATACGTGTAAATTCGTATTTGCCACCGTTTACCGAAAAGGCTGTTTTTTTCCGTATCCTCATCCGCTAGTTGAATCTGGTGGAAGCCAGAGACTAAATCTATGGTTGAGAAATACTTAGCCCTTCCCAGTTTATCCAGAATGTCTGTGATTTCTGGGATGGGGTATTTATCATTGATTGTTTTCTCGTTTAGTTTCCTGTAATCGATTACTAAACGGATTTTTTTCCGACCGGATGCATCGGATTTCTTCGGGACTACCCATACAGGAGATGTGTATGGCGAGATTGACTCCTTTATGATCCCATCCGTGAGCATTTTTTTACTTGCTCTTGAACTTTACTTTCATACACGTAAGGGTATTTGTATGATTTTGAATGCACAGGAATATTGTCTGTGGCTAATTTTATGGGTGAATGTGAGCTTTTCTGATTCTACGTATAGAATTTCTCTGTTTCGCTCGAGAACCGTTTTAATTGCCCGTTTTTCTTCGTCGTTCATTTGACTATCCCTAATTACGTAATTAGAGAGGTCAACATGTTTCGGCAATTCCACCAAATCGAATGGATCATTATCCATTTCGACTGATTGTTTCGATTTCTTCTGAGGGTCAGTGTTTTCGTAGTTAATATTTATATCAGTTTCGTTGTTGTTTATTTGTAGTGGTATTTTTAAACGGTTTTTCACTGCAATGAAGGCAACGTTGTTCGCACTCCTATACAGTCCTGGTAAAAAAGAAAAATCCTTGTGAGGCCTTTCGCCCGCTATTAGAAAGTCTCCATCCTGATCCGTTTTAATTTTGTCCATTTGAAATTCGAGTTCCGAAATGTTAATTTTATGCATTTCTGAGAACTTTTTATATTGTCTGAATTTTAAAATAAGGAATGAAGTTATTATTTTTTATGTTTCTGGTTTTTCCCTTGTGACCAGATGAAAATTTAATTCGTCGGTTCTGGTGTATCGTATTCCACATCGTGAGCCTCATGATTGTGTACCTGCATTTTAGACTGGTACGTTCTCATGGAAACGTCACCATCAGTTACTTTCTGGGCTCTGAATTTATCCGATCCAGTTGTGTTGTTCTGATTACTTTTTGAATTGTTGAAATGGTTGGTTTTATGAATCTGGTTATTGTTAAAGGGTTTTTGGTCGGCCGGTCTATGTGACGAAATACCCTGTTTGTTTTCCATTTTCTGCCTTCGAATGTTGCGTTGTTATGTCGTGGGCCTCTTCTAACATTTTAGGCCTATAACTCCGCACGTACATTGATAATTGTTCCCCATTTAGACCGTCAATGTATCTCGTTAGAGTCATTAGACTGATTAATTTATTGACAGCCTCTATTGAATGTTTGTAGTCTGTCATTTGAGCTGCCGTGGATTTAATAGCAGTATCTATTGATTTTAATATTTGGAAATATTCGTCCAGTGTAAGTCTGCCCTGTTTGATAAAAAATAGTGATTGGATGTACGACGTAATGTCTCGCTTGTCGCCAAACGCATTGAGGAGTACTTCTTTTATATCGCACCATCCCGTTGGAGTTCCAGCGGCAATGATGGCTTTCCTCGCATCCCCTACTAATTTCGATTTTACTACTCTCATGATTTGTTTGTACGAAGGTTCTAACTCGTAATCATCAAACAACTCTAACGCTTCTTGGGTATCATTTATCCAAGCAAGTGTCTCCTCTCTATTTCCATTAAAAGTCGAAATGATGTTGATTTGATCCGGAATTTTGAAATTTAAAAATGGATCTTGAACTTTTTGTTGCAACGAAGTAATTGTTGCAATGTGTGTGTGTGTGTGTGTGTGTTTACAAACTAATTCCCACTGTCTGGCAGCGGTATTATGGATAGAATCTTCCTGCAACTGTTTCATATTTGCTGTTTACAGTTGCAAAAAGCTTAAATCCGGGGATTAGAAGGTGACAGCTCTACCGCGACTCCAATAGCCCATTTCAAGAACGCAAGCATTCCGAAGCTATCTTCGTACACAATAAGCCCCGCTCCAGTAGTAACATACTGAAACTTTCAATCAAGCGTATGTGCAATGCTTGATTGACGCGTATTTAGTGAGAGTTTACCTTTGATTAAATTTGGTTAAAATTGAATGAATGAAAGTATTACTTACCAATGCAAAATACTTGAAAAATATGTTATTACATAGCTTGTAACGGTAGGATATCACCCAAATATTATCCAAAGCTGCTCTAGTGTGAACGTTGCAACCTGCCACGAGCGATGCAATGTCTTTTCACGATCTGATCATACACATACGTGATACGAGTTCTTGCGTAGATCTGCTCTTTTTCAGTTTTCTAGCGCCGTTACAGACTTACTCGCAATGAAACTCAAATGCGGTTTACTACCTTCGATACCGATTATTACTCATCTAATTCCGACGAGACCGACACATTGGGCTGGATGTTGGATTACGTTGCCAGTATATAATACTCGGCTGAGAAGAAATGCTGGCTGCTGGCTGCTGGATTGTCTTCTAACTCCAATGCCGGGTGGTGTAACGCCTTAAAAGCATAGTCCTCTTTTCAACGACACACCGCCACTTTTATTCAGGTTCAAATGCACATCAATTTCACTATTTTTTCCAAAAATTAACGAAAAATAATGACAGCGAAAACATAAAACACGTACACCCATTGCTAATGCCTACTTCGATCATGGACCTTCAAATTTTGTTATTTCACAAAACTGTGTTACGTGGAAGCGAATGCTGAGTACCAACGAAGTAATTGTTGCAATGAGGCTATTTTGGTTGTTAGTAAGCTGAGCGACTTGCGCCAGCAGCTGTTCGGCTGTAATCACCGGTGGTTGTACTTGGGGTGCAACGGGTGTTTCAGCATTTGCTGTATTAGCATTATTTTGATCTGCCATATCGTTTTACTTCACTTGTTTTTATGCGGCTCACTTGATATTATGTGTTTAGACGGGCGTTGAGTGCCTGTGTCTGTTAAATTTGTATGAACTTTATATTCACTTTCCTACGGGAGTAATGACTTACTTGGGTTGCTTATTTTGCACTTGTTTAGCTCGTGACTGACGTGGCTTAAGAAGAAGCTAGCTTGAGGTCGATGTACGCTCTCACTCTCACTGAAATTTCCCTAATTGCTCACTCTCACTAGTATTTTTTAATAATTAGTTTTGGTTACTTACAAGATGATGGTTTTCATCAGGGAGTCCTAAGTGGATGGGGTAGGTTGCTAGTGGCGGAAACGATCCTCCAAATCACCGCAAGTCCAGGATATTCACTCCGAGATGGCTGCTGCCGGGTGTGATGGTGTTCGCCGTTGAACTTATTTTCGCTCCACTTTGGAAAACTTGTTGAAGAATCACTGATATCCGCTCAATAATTCCGCACAACTTTTCACCACTAAACCACTTAGACTGCGCCACTTATAAGATGCTACTTGAGCATTTGATAAAAAAAAACAATTTATTACTCTGAACTGTATACAATAAATCACACTTAAAGACTAAATGCCAAATTGAATTCAAATCACGTTTATAATATTTCTCCGTTGACTTCTGCTGACTCGTCGATCCTTCGGATGGTTCGATTCTGATGCAACCTTTGCCTGCGTGGTCTGTCTGGTTCGTCGTGTCATCGATTTATCGGTATGCGGTTGTGTGCCTGGTTCCTCTAGTTGTATATATACAGCGATTCCACGGGAAAAGAATAGAGTTGAAAAAAAAAGTTGGCCGATTTTGCTCAAAATCGCTTGGTATGTTCTTCATCGAAAATAATAAGACCCGTATTTTTTTATTTTTTTTTATTAGGGTGACCATGTTCGATATAGGGTTACCAGAAAAACCGACATTTTTTGAAATTTTTTATTTTTAAAAAATCATACCTTCTGAACCGCTGGATCGATTTGCAATATTTTTTTATAAACAGAAAGATTATTATTTCTTGTTTTTACTAAAAATATTGATTAAAATAATTAATGTACTCAAATTTGCAAAAATGGTCAATATATTTGTTTTTTATGATTTTCAAAATGTTGGACCACAACGACTATTTATTTTTATATTTTTTTTATTAAAATTCAAACATTTTTACATAACATATTAAAAAACCTTAAATGTTAATCGAGTAGACCTGTGCGCCGCCGACGATTTTATAGCGCCGCCGCCGCCGCTATTTTCGACCGGCGTGCCGCTGCATTTTTTTGCCCGCGCCGCCGGGAAATTTGAGTCACGCCGATAAAAATTGTCACCATATATGCTTTAAGTTTAGTTAAGTTAAGTTCATTAGCCCTTCAGAAACCTGCTTTTATTACTGATCACAAATTATAACATCTCGATGAGATGTGCCATCTAAAGGGTTTCCGTGTGAAACACTGATCAGCTTTGTCGTTTCGTTCTAGAAACTTCAGTGTACATTTTCGTGTTCCGTCTTTTGGTAATTTCGCGGGTGAACTTGATTTAAAAATAATGTAATGTCCGCCTTAAATGTCGACAAAATTTCCACCGCAAGTGTACATATTGATAACACAAATAATTGTAATCGAACCAGCGATGTGTGGAAAAAAATTGGTGCACTAAAACATGACAAAAATGGTTTTACACATCATCTGCTTCCTGACAAAGTGTTCTGCAATGTATGTCTAATCAAAGCAAAACAAAAACTCAAAACCCCCTCGGGAACCTTGTCCAAACATTTTGTTCTGATGTAATTTCAAAGGGCTGAGATTGACGGAACTTTGACACGGAAAATCAAAAATCCAGCCACATTTAAAATGCACTGGGATTTAAATCCAGCGAAAACATATTCTGAAGTATGAGGCAACCAATAATTAAGAAATAAACTAAACATGGTAGTGAATACTGGTGAATAAAACACAACTTTATATCTATGCTTAGGCAATATATTAAATATGGTTGAGCAAAGGTAACCTTCAAACTTTCATATTTTCTTCTACGGTCTTCAAATTTAAGTATGTTTGTTTTCTAGTCAAGACGAACATTTCAAGAGGTGGAATTCTTAACTTGGCAATTTTTTTCAAAATAAGGGATGGCCTACTACCCATGTAAGCATAGACTATGAACATGACAAATCCCGAATCAAATAACTTGGCTAACCACTGAAGTAACCGGTAAATCAATGCATAGTGGACGCTGTTTTATACGTGATTGTAGTAGTGTTGTAAAAATATTGATAGTTCGGTCACTTTTAAAATCATTGCAATCTTCAATTGCAATGATCAATTCTCTCTATAGATAAGAACTAGTTTTAAGAAATCAACTGACACGCAGGCAAAATAAACCCTGTTAAAAATTCTGAATAGACAAAGTAAAAATAATATTAACACAATTAGATAATAATGATAGCATATAAGGTTAAAACGTTAATTACTTAGCAGGATCACCTAGAATAATATATGAATGTAAAATAATGTAAAATTTGGAATAAATAAAGAGTTTAAAAAAAAAAATAGTACGGTCACTGCTCTAAATTCTTTAAAATTTGGTAAATCTTTGGATTTTTAAGCTCCTCAATATATGATTTTTATAGCAATTTGGATTTTTTTTTTGTTAATTTATTTATAAGAAACTAAAAGTATCAAAACATTAAGTTTCTGAAATTTTTTAATCATAATTTTTTTTAGATATTTATTTATTTTAAGACTTCTAGTAGATTTTTGAATATTTAGATTTTAGGCTTTTTAGATTTTTAGATTTTTAGATTCTTAGATTTTCAGATTTTTGGATTTAAGTTTTTTAAATTTTCAAGTTTTCAAGCATTCCTAGAATTTTAGATTTTTAGATTTCTAATAGATTTTTAGATATTTAAATTTTAGGATTTTTAGATTTTTAGATATTTAAATGTTAAGATTATTAGATTTTCAGGTTTTAAGATTTTAAATTTTTTAGATTTTTAAATTTTTAGATTTTAAAATTCTTAGATTTGTAGGTTTTTAGATATTTAGATATTTAGATCTCTAGAGTTTAAGATTTTCAGATTTTTTGGTTTTAGATATTTTGATATTTAGATCTCTAGAGTTTTAGATTTTCAGATTTTTAGGTTTTTAGGTTTTAAGATTTTTAGATTTTCAGAGTTTTATATATTTAGATAATAAAAACTAAACTCTTAGCTTCAGGACAAAAATCCCTACTGAGCCCTTGCGCCTCGTCATCCCGGCCAGTTCAGCACAAGGTTGTCCCACTTAGAACCTGTGCATAAGCCACGTAGACTCATTTTTGACAATTTCAGACCTCCCCCTCTACCCACGTAGACTTTTCTCCATACAATTTTTTGAATTTTTGTATGGAGCGTAGACTTTGGTCAAACCCCCCCAGAAAAGTTACATATCAATATGAAGAAAAATTAAAGACAATTAAATTTTACCGATAGGTCGAATTTTAGCTCCATAGACCCACATTTGAACACTTTCCCATGTTTGCATAATAATGACAATTTTATTCTACTTGGTAATTACTTATATATACATTGGTTAAGTTTATTAATACAGACAGAACCCAAGCAACAACCAAAAGTTCGAATTTCACTTGAGATAAGAAATTAGAAGTTCACTTTTAGTTGAAATGTAGTTCCATGGAACTTTTTTGCTGTGTAAAACGACAATTCACGTACAGGCAGAACTTAATTCTGTTCAAAGTGTGATTAACATTAAAAGCAACTTGAAAGTTCAAGAAAAGTTTCTTGTTGCTATACAACGCAACCTTCAAGTTCATATGTTCTTTGTTGAGAACTTGCATTGAACTTCAAAAAATCTCTAATAAAAAGTTCAATTAAAGTACTCACCGTACTTTTAATCAGCGTAAAAGGTCACAATACATCTATTTTGAACTTCTTTACTACTTTTTGAAAAACACGTTAAGTTTTGAGTAACCCTAAAAAATGTCAAAAAGATTCTTTACCTTTGAAGAGTAATCTGGTGTTATGCTCCAAGTTTGACGAGATACAAGAGCAAAAAAATGATTTTCCAAATACAGTAAAAAAAGGCTTATTCTATTACCATCGTATAAAATAGTTAGCTTAGTGCGATGCAAAAAATAAAGCAGTCACTCAACAAGGTTGAGTAATCAAGCAAATTAGTAGTTCAGATTGAGTTCTAGATGAACTAATCAGAGACTTTTAGGTTCAGATAAGATTATAGGGAACAAAAAAAGTACTAGTGTATGGAATCAACGCTTCGAGTAAAATCATAGCATAACCCACCTCGTTAATATGGCACAGTGGTAAGTATCCCGGTTTTAAAGAGAGAGGACTCGAGTTGAAGACTAGGTAGTAGGTGTTTATGAAAAAAATTAATTTACTTAAGAAAAATCATCAAATTGAACTCAATCAACATTTCAAAACGCAGCACTCTAAAAATAAATTTCCGGCAGGAATAGAGAAGAGCAAAAGTGTCAAATATAAATGACTTTTGTGTTTTTTTTTTTGGTTTTGTTTAGTTCGTTTGAGGTGTGTTTTATGAGCTGAATAGCATTCTCTTCAATCTCTGGAATGAACATTTCGTGAACTTCAAAGTTTTTTTTCTAGAAGTCGGTAAGAATGCTGCTAGATGCTTAAACATTGAATGCGAACTAGAAAGTTCGGTTAATTACTTAAAGAGTGAGCTGCATAGATTTCTCATCATAATCCTTCGATTTGCTGGTTAAGCCAAAACACACCCTTGTATCAGGGCTTTTGGTTGCTAGGGAAGCCAAATTCCCCGTCAACTTATGATGAACAAATTTCATAAAGTTAAGTCTCATATATTTGTACACACACTGTTCCACGCCAATTCATCGACTTGAGTATTATAACACTATGGATATCCGGGTTTTCTATCAAAATATAAGACTTGGAGTGATCCTTTAGGCTTATTATTGCACGTAAAAGTCAAACAGTTAAAAGGGATAAGTATGAGGAAATGTCGAAGGCATAATTTATGCCCGCGCCGATCCACGCCGCCGCCGCCGCCGCCGCCAAGAACGACCGCCGCCGCCGTTTGAAAATACCATAAACGCCGCCGCCGATTCAAAATATATCGGCGCACAGGTCTATAATCGAGCCGTTTTTGAGTTAAATTTTTTGAAAATTTCATGTTTTTTGCCTATACACACATGGAATGAGCATCATTTTCCATCACTTCAAAATAACTGCGGGAATCATTTCATTGAAGTTATCAAACTTATGCCTAATAAATTCATGATAACCATGTTAACAAATCTAGTTTTATTTGATGTAGAAGGAGATGTTCGCTCATCACCATGAGGCACCGAGAGTGAACAACAATGTTTTTGGCTAGAATTAAAGATATGAAGAGAAAGTTTTGATAGTTCCGCTAGTGTGCGGTAGGCTTGAAGAACATACCAAGCGATTTTGAGCAAAATCGGACAACTTTTTTTTTCAACTCTATTCTTTTCCCGTGGAATCGCTATATATATATATATATATATATATATATATATATATATATATATATATATATATATATATATATATATATATATATATATATATATATATATATATATATATGAAACGGATGCATATTCTCTTTGTTTAAAACGTTCCATACGCTCCAGTGAGAGACCGGTAACTGAGCTGCAACTCGCTTTGTACTGGTTTTGGGATCGTTTCTCACAGTTCTTAAAATTCTCTCCTCCATGGCCGGCGTCAGCGACCGGCGGGGCTGGTCGGCTTGAGTTGCAGTCCAAAATAACGTTCCATTCCGGAACCGACGGTGTGTAGACGTGAAGGTTCCTGTCTCAACGTAATGTTTACAAACTAAACATCTTACACACTTGTATTATTTTTACATACTTGCGTTTGGCAGTCGACGGTTGGGAAATCTGCGTCCATATTCTTGTTGGGCTCTCGTTGCCACACAGTTGGCAAAACCGTAACAGAGATGAATATCCGCCAGCTCTTCTGGAGAATACATGTTTGTTTTCTGCCAGCTGTAAATTTCTGTTTAGATTTTTCTTCTTTCATACCGTCACTCCACGTGGCGATCAAGTGTGCTATGCGCGCTGCAAACAGACGTCAACAGCAACGCACGGTGGGTTGAATTCGTGTTTTACGCAACCGTTGATTAACGACCCAACCAGATGTGTTTAGTACAAATTTGCGACAAAACTAAACAAGATAGAAAGTTGGTGTCAAAAAGAGAGTTGTAGAGCGGTTTGAGAGGCATCTTTTGGTTAGACAAAACAATAAACTTTATTACGTATTTTTTGAAATAATAAGGGAAAATCCGCAGAAAAACAAAAGTTTTAGATTCGTTTATCCCTGAAATGTGTCTAAATGCAACTTACAGAAAGTAAAAAGGACGCTTTTAAGTTGGAAATTTACCAAACTATCCGATAAAGGTAACAGTTTTTTGTTTGATGGCATGGTTTTAGAGTTAGAGCCAATTTCTGGCAAGCATAGACCAAAACAGAAAAAGTTTAATAACTTCGTGGTTTTTGAGATTTGATCATATGCGTAGAACATTTTTTTTCTTCAAATATGATCTTCTATCGCCCCTTAAAATATTTGCACTAAGGAACCGAACACCCTGTATACAGCGATTCCACGGGAAAAGAATAGAGTTGAAAAAAAAAGTTGTCCGATTTTGCTCAAAATCGCTTGGTATGTTCTTCATCGAAAATAATAAGACCTCTTTTTTTTTATTTTTTTATTAGGGTGACCATGTTTGATATAGGGTTACCAGAAAAATCGACATTTTTCGAAATTTTTTATTTCTGAAAAATTATAACTTCTGAACCGTTCAATCGATTTGCAATGTTTTTTTATAAATAGAAAGAATATTACTTCTTGTTTTTATTAAAAATATTTGTTAAAATAACTAATGTACTCAAATTTGCTAAAATGGTCAATATATTTGTTTTTTATGATTTTCGAAATGTTGGACCACAAGGACTATTTATTTTTATATTTTTTTATCAAAATTCAAACATTTTTACATAACATATCAAAAAATCTCAAATGTTCATCGAGCCGTTTTTGAGTTAATTTGTTTTGAAAATTTCAAGTTTTTTGTCTTTTGAGCACTCATGCTGAATTTGGACGCTAACGGACCATTGTTGCTCCAGTTATAGCGTAAACCATGGCTGAGTAAACCCAACAATGTTGGTCTCTGCTTTCAAACAATTTGAGGCTGATTTATAGTTCTTAAATTTAATGGAACCAGAATTGAACCAGCCTCCCCTACTTATGATGAGTACATTACTTCACAAACAAAACTAGATTTGTCAACATGGTTATCATGAATATATTAGGAATAAGTTTGATAACTTCAATGAAATGTATACCATGGACCATGGACCATCTTTCGATCTGTAAGGACAAACCGGTGGAAACTATTATAATGGCTTCGCAACTAACTTAAAACAAAGAACGAGAGAGGAGAGAATCACTGATTGTTACTTAGGACCTTTTGAGAAGATGTACAAAAAATGATAATACACTAGAGTCGCTTATTTCGCAATTTTTTACGGGGTTGTCGGAATTTGACGCGGTTTTCGTCATTCAAACGAGTAGATAAAGTTCGCTTATATTTGATCAAAAACGCGTTTCAAACCTAACTTTTCTCGCTTTTTGCAAAGTTTTTGTAAATTACGGGTTTTTACGTAGATTTAGGAATTTACTCGATTTTTTAAAGTAGTTTGTTTTCCATCGCACTCACTCCTGTGTAAAAAGTAACTTCAGTGTATACGATTTATAGCGTGTAGATGCACGTTTAAACTGGAACGTTTGTATTGGTGACACCTCGCAGCGAGATGTAAATTCTAGATCAATAATAGAATAGGGCCTATCAACATTTGTAACCAAATATTCCTAGGCCCTTTTTCTCTTCAGCCATAAGCCACCCACGCAAATCAATACCATAATAATGTAGGGAAAAGTTTCTCTACACGATGATGCTATAGATTGCGTGTGTAGCCTATGGCTTGCGAGAAAAAAGGCTCAAAAGTATATGTTTACAAATGTTGATTAACCCTATTCTATTGTTGGTCAAGAATTGGAATGAAGGTCAATTGAAAGTGAAGGTATGAGCCTGTGCACGCTGCTATAATTCTTTTGTCTTTTTGACTTTTACTGTGAGCCGTGTTTTGGTGTTGTCTCACTCTTTCTCACAGAAGGTTTGAAAACATGGCTCACAGTAAAAGTGAAACATTTTATAGCGTGCACACTTAGAAAATTTTACAGTACTCGGTAATTTTTTACCGAACTTTCAACAGCTGAACGTTCGGTAATCCGATTTACCGGATTTCAGTGAAATTTTACAGTATTCCGGTAAAAAAATTACCGGAACTTGTATATGTATAAAAATGAAATGCTGTCCGTTCGTGACAGCATAACTCACGAACGACACGATGGAATTACTCAATTTCTTTTTCATTTGATTCGTCTTGAATCCCAACAGGTTTTTGAAATAAAAAATGTACGAAATTTTTTCGGGAAATTAAAAAAATCATTTAAATTTAATTTTCACTTTGTATGGAAATATCATAATAGAAAACAACAAGACCATCCATCGAGTTGGAAGGAGAAACCGTTGGAAAATTTCATAATGGCGTCTTAATTAACAAAAAAAAGGGCGAGAGAGGAGCGAATCTCTCATTGTTATTTTTTAGGACTTTTTGATAAATTATGCGAAAAACGATAATAAAAATTTTTTACGTGGTGTTCAGAATTCACGCGAGGATATACCGTTCACTTAGATTTTGTCATTAACGCGTTTAAATAATCCTTATGTTGCTTTTTACGAGGTTTTCGTAAATTACGGGTTTGTACGTGATTTCTAGGAGTTACTCAGTTGTTTTTAAGGATATTTTTTTTCAGCGCACTCATTCCTGCGTAAAACGCAACCTCACCCAAGTAACATTGCCAAAACCATCCAGCTTTACTAAGTTTTACTAAAGTTTAATGAAAGCCACCAGAAATCAATTCGGTTTTATTATGGCAGCAAGAGATGCCAATTGGTTTCAAATTTTAGTCAGGTTTATAAGAACCTACACAGCTTCTTTACAACAATCTTAAAACCTTGACTTCTAAAATTCCTTTTATCCCTATCAAAGTTTTTAATTTGACTTTATAAAATCATAAAATGCTATTTTGAAATACCGTTTTAGGACTCATTCATATAATTTTATAATGGTCAAAAGCATTTTAAAAACATTTTGCTTCCAGTAAATGCATTAAACGGCTAATTGGCATTTTGAAAAGCTACCAAGCGACCGGATAGTTTTATAGTAACCATTGCTAAGATAAATTGGATTATTGGCAAAACTGTGATTTCTTGCAAGCGCAAGAAATGAATGGAATGAATGAAATAATTGAAATGTGGAAAAATAAATACACTAAATTTTAAATGTCATACAATTGCACTGTAGATCTGAGGCAAATTTCGGTATTCGTTCAGATAACCTTATTGAATTCCATCAATTTTCAGAAGTTTCTTGATTAATTTATCGAATATATTTCTTTCAATTTTGTTTTTGTTGTTGTAAACTCGCATAATTTCCGATGCGCATTAATTTTCAGCTCTTATCATGCCAATATTCACCATACAATTAAATGCGCATATGATTTGGAGCATGATATGCTAAACAAAAAAACTCAATGTGTTTTATATATTTTGCTTTCAAACATAATTTCCCGCAACACTTGAGCTTTTTTCTTAGCCATTATTTACTGTTGAATGAATCAGAAGAGCAGAGAATCGAACAAAGCAGAACAACAAAAACCAACCACGACATCACCGTGCAGTTTGACAGCTGTAGCCATTCGGCATTATCTTTCAAAATAATATGTTTCACTAGAACATTTTCAAAATCTGTATGGTCTTGGAAAGGTTTTATTAATTTGTTTTCACAACCGTCTAAGGAGTGGGCCACTTTGTACACATTTCAGCTTTAAAGATGCATAGAGGAGGTGTTGGTGGACAAAACAGTTTTGAATGTAGTTTCATCAACAAAGCCGGGAGGAGTGCTATACGGCTGGAATAGAAGTGAAATTCTAGGTTTTTTTTTTCATTAGGGCGAATCTACAATTGAGAGATTCTCTCCGGGCTCGCTCTTTTTCATTCATTACAGCGCCATTATAAAACTTACGAGGCATTCTTTAGTACAGATCGAAACACAACAGTGCTGGCTAGCATACTCTACAAATAGTAGAATGAAAAACGCAAAGGTGATAGGTTTATGAATGAAAGAGAGCGAGCCCGGAGAGAATCTCTCAATTGTAGATTCGCCCTAATGAAAAAAAACCCTAGAATTGTTACTTGGGCAGTGTAAACGTGTAGGTTTACGTATAAATTGAAACGTTTGTATTGGTTATATCTCGCAGCGAGATGTAAATAGGAGTGAAGTTCGATGGAGAATGAGAGTCCAAGATATTTTACTTGACTTGACCAAGAAATTGGAACTCCGTTCATAGTGACCATATGACTATTACTTGGTTTCAAAAATGCAGCTCTAGGCTTGTGTGCGAATATTATAAGTTGAGTTTTGGAAGCATTAGGAGAAATCTTCCATTCCGTTATTCTTTTAATTTCAATATCAGCACTTGATTCCGTAAAAACGCAATTTGCTGAGAGTCCGTTTAATAATTTGGAAAAGCATTCATCCTTAGATACGTTGATTAGATCTTTCAAGTCGCATAAAATGTTCTGCTCTATAACTTGGCATTGTCCTTTGACGAAGTATGTTGCATCCGGGTTGGTTATTGCTTGTGTTCCTGGAAGTTTGATTTCCCTATCTCCTATTGGAAGTGGTTCTAACAAGAGGTTACTAAAGGTTTGTGTTTCTATTTGAGGGACAAGTATTATAAAATAAAGCTTGGAGCTGTTATACAGAGCTTTTATGCTGAGAAATTCATAAGCTTGGTCAACACTCATTAAAGTAATGTTTTGCTCTTCTAACCTGTCAGTAACAAATTTCATTTCCTGCGTTTCCAAAAAAGATTTTTTAGATGACATTTAATCTGGCTAGTTGAATTGTTTCAAAGATATTATCGAAATGTGTTTTCATAAGTTCTAAGTGATGAGATATCTTAAAGGTCTGTCTTAGAGCTGTAAAGTTTTGGTTAATATTTCGACCGTTTATTAAGTCCTGTCTAGCTGATATAATTTTTTTTGTTATAACTTGTTGTT
Source organism: Aedes japonicus (assembly GCA_034211315.2). Taxonomy (NCBI): domain Eukaryota; kingdom Metazoa; phylum Arthropoda; class Insecta; order Diptera; family Culicidae; genus Aedes; species Aedes japonicus. The sequence goes on along the minus strand of JASCZW010010917.1, from coordinate 16,362 downwards.
GTTGGTTGACAACCTCTATTATTTTATTTATTCTATTCTGAAGCTGTTTATTTATCTCTATTTGGATATTATTTTCCCTAATTAACTTGTTTTTAGTTTATTTTAGCTCGTTGATATCTCGATTGATTTGTGCAAGGTCATTTTCATCCAGGTTTCCTGTTATCAGTTTAATGCCAGATCCTAAAAAGTTAAACAAACCTCGTCTTTCTCTTCTTTTTGGATATAGATTTTTAAATTGATTAATGACTGTTAGATATCTGTCCTGAAGTAAGTCTGTCATGTCTTTGAAACTAGGAAATATTTTAAGTCCGTCAATGATGGTCTTGATTCTGTCTAGTAGGGGTCCATATTTGTCTAGGTCGATTTCGTGATATATCTTGTGATGTCCCGTCTTCACCATACAATTTCCATTTTGTATTGTTAACAGTCCTGGGTTCCGTGAGAGGTCGTGTATTTGTATGTTAGCTCGTGCGGTAAAGGCGGTGAGGGTCATAAGCAAGATAGGTAGTGAGACAGACATTCTGTAAAGAAAATAATAAAGGACTTATTATAATTAACCTTGATGGACCATATGAAGGAAATGAAGGCAAGGCCATTACTGTACATGCTTCCTTTTCCTTTTAAGCTTTGACTTATGAATTTTAATATCTCTGTGGTCTGTAAAGGTTTTGCGACGGTCCGTTTTACCTTTAATTTTTCTAAATTTTGGGTACTTTTTCTTTTTGATTCCTTGTATACGATTATAAACTTCTTCGTTGTCAAGGTTCATTTTCTCTTTCTTTGTTCCTAGGTTCCAAAGTCTTATTTTGATGTTTTTCGAGTCTAGTAATAATTTCGTCAAAAATTTCATTTCGGTTTTCCAGTATTCTATCAAGGTTAAGAGGTCTTTCATCTCCCTCTCTAACTCCATAGAATACTTCTAATGGTTTCAGCTTCGTGGCTGAATGTAGTGTACTGTTGTATAATGTAGTGGAAATTCTATACAACTCCTTACTCGATAAGTCAGGATATTTTTAGGATAGGCTTACTACATCTACATCTATAGATCTCACTGAGAGTTGAATGAAATCTTTCGACGATTCCATTAACTTCACTGTGATCGCTAGGTGTAAAATACATTTCAACATCTAGTCTTTGTAGGAGTCCACGTATTTCGACACTTTTGAGAGCGAGTTCATTATCGCAGACTATCATTCTTGGGGTACCGTATGTGGAGATAAGCTTGATCAGTCCGCGTTTAACATCGGGAATTGATCTAGATTTAATAGGGATTAACATTGCGTACCGTGATAATTTATCAACAGCTGATAGAAATAGGTCAGGGCTTGAGATAAAAATGTCAATATGAAGGATCTCCAAAGGTTTCTTTGGTATAGGGGTTTTGTCATATTTGATTTTATATGGATTTCTTTCGTATTTGTTCTCCAGGCAAGTGTTGCATAAATTGATAAATGCTGTAACTTTGCTGCGCATCTTTGGGAAATAGTATCTTTGAATAATGACGTTATGGGTTTCCTCGATGCCTCGGTGAGCTCTATTATGAGTGTCCTCGATGATGATATTTTGTTCCTCTGGTGTCCTTAGATCCTGTAATAGTTTTTGGGTTAATTTGATTTTAAATAAAGGTTTCCTTGCAAAATTGTTTTTGTAAGTAATCTGTAATGTGTTGATTACCTGTTCCCGGCACATAATGCAATTTACTCGTGTAGGGTGCATCAAATTCTTAAAAATATGTATTGCATGTGGTATGCCAAAATTTATCTTAGTGATAGTTGTCCTGAAAACTTTTGGAAAACTTTCTTCGTATATTTGTTCATCATTTTCACCAATTTGAAGAATAATTTGATTCCTAAGGAAATTTAAAGGAAGTTCTGTCATGGGAATATATTGTCCATCGTCAGAATCTGCTGAATGAACCGATAGTTATTGCCAGAAAAAAAAAAAAAATATATATATATATATATATATAAATATTATATATATATATATATATATATATATATATATATATATATATATATATATTTATATATATTTATATATATATATATATATATATATATATATATATATATATATATATATATATATATATATATATATATATATATATATATATATATATATATATATATATATATATATATACATAAATTACATTGAGGGGTTCGGACACGGAGTTTTAAAAAAAAAAATAAACTACACTTTTTGCTGTCAGAACTAGGAAGGAGTGTGTTTATTCAGATTTTACTATTTATATCAGTTATGGAGGGAACTGTACTTTTAACTGATATCAATCTATTCCTACTTACTCCTTTTATCAAACCTAGCCCTAGCTACGATGCCGTTGAACACGTGGTGTCGTTGAACATGTGGTTCGTCTTAGTTGTTTCCTTTTCGTCCGTGTTGGGTTGGTTTCTGGGAATGCGATCCCCGCCCTATCATCCGTTCGCCAGCTTTGCGTCTTTTATCTTGTGTTGCATCCCTTCGGCTGGCTGTTTGGTTTCTCTCTTATGTAGCATCCATTCGGCTGGATGTTGGTTTCTATGAAGACTATGAAGAGTGCAATCATGCAGCTCTGTAGGCTGGACAATCTCTTTTGTAACTGCTCCCACCCCGAGTTCGAATCGTCCCGATTCGAATGTTGTTATTCCGAATCATTACATTTGCCTGTTTTTGTTCCCTGTTTCGTTTTCTGGTGACTGCGGATGTGGACAATCCGTGGTTGCATTATTTTGATTATATTGTACGTCAAAAATGTGGATCCTAGAAAGATACAAGCCGATGAAATAATGGCCATAGCGTTGGTCTGGCTGTAATTATCATCTTCTATATGTTGTAACTTCTGCCGGTTTTCCAGGTTTAGCTTATGTAGTCTTTCCAGAGAAATTATTGGTTCAAATTTTGTTTCCTTGATGTGCAGTCCATTAAGAGGTACGATAAACGGGGAAGCAGTGCTGTGGTATTCGTAGCTACTGAAATTTCGGTTGTTGAGTTTGATCGAGCAATTACTGAAGTATACCAGAAATGTTCCGGATAGGATTCTATTGGATAACTGACAATCGGTTGTGAGATTCACTGATTTAGCATTTTTGATGACGACGTGGTTGTCCGTTATTCTTTTTTTTTTAACTCTTTATTTATTCCAAATTTTACATTGTTTTACATTCATATATTATCCTAGGTGATCCTGCTAAGTAATTAACATTTCAACCTTATACGCTATCATTAATATCTAATTGTGTTAATATTATTTTTACTTTGTCTATTCAGAATTTTTAACAGGGTTTATTTTGCCTGCGTGTCAGAATTACAGTTGATTTCTTAAAACTAGTTCTTATCTATAGAGAGAATTGATCATTGCAATTGAAGATTGCAATGATTTTTGTCTAAAATTATGAATTATGTTGTTGGACATTTCTTCTAGAGTCTCAACGTTTGAAATTCTATGTAATTCAATAGTACTGAACCAGGGTGGCAGCTTCAAAATCATTTTCAGAACTTTGTTCTGAATCCTTTGAAGTGCTTTTTTCCTCGTTGCGCAACAACTAGACCATATTGGCACAGCATAAAGCATGGCCGGTCTAAAAATTTGTTTGAATATTAGAAGTTTGTTCTTTAAACAAAGTTTGGATTTTCTGTTTATAAGAGGATACAAACATCTTATGTACTTATTACATTTGGCTTGAATGCCCTCAATGTGATCTTTAAAAGTTAATTTTTGATCAAGTATCAGTCCAAGATATTTTACTTGACTTGACCAAGAAATTGGAACTCCGTTCATAGTGACCATATGACTATTACTTGGACTATTACTTGGTTTCAAAAATGCAGCTCTAGGCTTGTGTGCGAATATTATAAGTTGAGTTTTGGAAGCATTAGGAGAAATCTTCCATTCCGTTATTCTTTTAATTTCAATATCAGCACTTGATTCCGTAAAAACGCAATTTGCTGAGAGTCCGTTTAATAATTTGGAAAAGCATTCATCCTTAGATACGTTGATTAGATCTTTCAAGTCGCATAAAATGTTCTGCTCTATAACTTGGCATTGTCCTTTGACGAAGTATGTTGCATCCGGGTTGGTTATTGCTTGTGTTCCTGGAAGTTTGATTTCCCTATCTCCTATTGGAAGTGGTTCTAACAAGAGGTTACTAAAGGTTTGTGTTTCTATTTGAGGGACAAGTATTATAAAATAAAGCTTGGAGCTGTTATACAGAGCTTTTATGCTGAGAAATTCATAAGCTTGGTCAACACTCATTAAAGTAATGTTTTGCTCTTCTAACCTGTCAGTAACAAATTTCATTTCCTGCGTTTCCAAAAAAGATTTTTTAGATGACATTTAATCTGGCTAGTTGAATTGTTTCAAAGATATTATCGAAATGTGTTTTCATAAGTTCTAAGTGATGAGATATCTTAAAGGTCTGTCTTAGAGCTGTAAAGTTTTGGTTAATATTTCGACCGTTTATTAAGTCCTGTCTAGCTGATATAATTTTTTTTGTTATAACTTCTTGTTGTTGGTTGACAACCTCTATTATTTTATTTATTCTATCCTGAAGCTGTTTATTTATCTCTATTTGGATATTATTTTCCCTAATTAACTTGTTTTTAGTGTATTTTAGCTCGTTGATATCTCGATTGATTTGTGCAAGGTCATTTTCATCCAGGTTTCCTGTTATCAGTTTAATGCCAGATCCTAAAAAGTTAAACAAACCTCGTCTTTCTCTTCTTTTTGGATATAGATTTTTAAATTGATTAATGACTGTTCTATCTGTCCTGAAGTAAGTCTGTCATGTCTTTGAAACTAGGAAATATTTTAAGTCCGTCAATGATGGTCTTGATTCTGTCTAGTAGGGGTCCATATTTGTCTAGGTCGATTTCGTGATATATCTTGTGATGTCCCGTCTTCACCATACAATTTCCATTTTGTATTGTTAACAGTCCTGGGTTCCATGAGAGGTCGTGTATTTGTATGTTAGCTCGTGCGGTAAAGGCGGTGAGGGTCATAAGCAAGATAGGTAGTGAGACAGACATTCTGTAAAGAAAATAATAAAGGACTTATTATAATTAACCTTGATGGACCATATGAAGGAAATGAAGGCAAGGCCATTACTGTACATGCTTCCTTTTCCTTTTAAGCTTTGACTTATGAATTTTAATATCTCTGTGGTCTGTAAAGGTTTTGCGACGGTCCGTTTTACCTTTAATTTTTCTAAATTTTGGGTACTTTTTCTTTTTGATTCCTTGTATACGATTATAAACTTCTTCGTTGTCAAGGTTCATTTTCTCTTTCTTTGTTCCTAGGTTCCAAAGTCTTATTTTGATGTTTTTCGAGTCTAGTAATAATTTCGTCAAAAATTTCATTTCGGTTTTCCAGTATTCTATCAAGGTTAAGAGGTCTTTCATCTCCCTCTCTAACTCCATAGAATACTTCTAATGGTTTCAGCTTCGTGGCTGAATGTAGTGTACTGTTGTATAATGTAGTGGAAATTCTATACAACTCCTTACTCGATAAGTCAGGATATTTTTAGGATAGGCTTACTACATCTACATCTATAGATCTCACTGAGAGTTGAATGAAATCTTTCGACGATTCCATTAACTTCACTGTGATCGCTAGGTGTAAAATACATTTCAACATCTAGTCTTTGTAGGAGTACACGTATTTCGACACTTTTGAGAGCGAGTTCATTATCGCAGACTATCATTCTTGGGGTACCGTATGTGGAGATAAGCTTGATCAGTCCGCGTTTAACATCGGGAATTGATCTAGATTTAATAGGGATTAACATTGCGTACCGTGATAATTTATCAACAGCTGATAGAAATAGGTCAGGGCTTGAGATAAAAATGTCAATATGAAGGATCTCCAAAGGTTTCTTTGGTATAGGGGTTTTGTCATATTTGATTTTATATGGATTTCTTTCGTATTTGTTCTCCAGGCAAGTGTTGCATAAATTGATAAATGCTGTAACTTTGCTGCGCATCTTTGGGAAATAGTATCTTTGAATAATGACGTTATGGGTTTCCTCGATGCCTCGGTGAGCTCTATTATGAGTGTCCTCGATGATGATATTTTGTTCCTCTGGTGTCCTTAGATCCTGTAATAGTTTTTGGGTTAATTTGATTTTAAATAAAGGTTTCCTTGCAAAATTGTTTTTGTAAGCAATCTGTAATGTGTTGATTACCTGTTCCCGGCACATAATGCAATTTACTCGTGTAGGGTGCATCAAATTCTTAAAAATATGTATTGCATGTGGTATGCCAAAATTTATCTTAGTGATAGTTCTCCTGAAAACTTTTGGAAAACTTTCTTCGTATATTTGTTCATCATTTTCACCAATTTGAAGAATAATTTGATTCCTAAGGAAATTTAAAGGAAGTTCTGTCATGGGAATATATTGTCCATCGTCAGAATCTGCTGAATGAACCGTGTTATTGCCAGAACTTTCATTGTCTTCCTCCACTTGATCATTAGTGTTGATTTCGTGTGTTATCCTGGACAAACCGTCAGCTACAACGTTCTGTCTGCCTGATCTATGCCTTATTTCGTAGTCATATTCTTCTAATCTTAGCTTCCATCTCACTAATTTACTGTGAGGGTCTTTAAGATTAATAGCGTAAGTCAAAGGTTTATGGTCAGTGTATAGGGTGAATTTTCGGCCAAAAAGATATGGTCGAAAATACTTGCAAGCCCAATCGATAGCCAGAAATTCCTTCTCGATTGTCGAATAGTTTTCTTCTGTTTTCGTGAGCGTTCTAGATGCGAATGCAATCGGCCTATCGTGTCCAATCGGTCCTTGCGATAGTAATGCACCTAAGGCATATTTTGAAGCATCTGTTGTTAGGATAAATGTTTTTTCAAAGTCAGTGTAGATCAATATCTGACTACTAGTTAGTATGCTTCTGCACTTTTCAAATGCAGAAACAAACTCCTTAGTATGTTCAATTTTTTCACCCTTTCTAAGAGTTTGAGTCATTGGTTTAGCTATTTTGGCAAAGTCTTTAATAAACTTTCTGTAATAGCCAAGTATACCTAAGAAGGCTCTCAATTCCTTCTCTTTTGTCGGTATAGGCCAACTTTTTATACATAGCATGGATTTTTTCAGGGTTTGGCTTTACCCCGTCGGCAGTAATAACATGTCCTAGAAAACAAACTTCTTTCTGAAGAAACTCACACTTGTCTAGTTGGATCTTCATGTTATATTTTTTTAATGATTCAAAGATTCGAGTGAGATTAACAAGATGCTCTTGCAGGCTAGTTGAAAAGACAATTATATCATCCATATAAACTAAACACCAATGTGCTCACGAAGAATATTGTCCATAACACGTAGAAACGTGGAAGGAGCATTTTTCAATCCGAAAGGCATTCTAATGAACTCATAGTGTCCATTGTCTACGCTAAATGCCGTTTTGGGAATATCTTTTTCGTGGACTTCAATCTGGTGAAATCCCGACGCCAAATCTATTGTTGAGAAATAGACACACCGTCCCAATTTATCTAAAATTTCGGTAATGTTCGGTATCGGATATCGGTCACTTATAGTTTTTTCATTAAATTTCCGATAATCCACGACTAATCTCCATTTTCTGTGCCCTGAAGCATCAAGCTTTTTGGGGACAATCCATATAGGAGATGACCAAGGGCTGTTTGAAGGTCTAATTATGCCTTGATCTAGCATTTTGAAAATTTGTTTCTGTACTTCTTCCTTATGGCAATAAGGATATCTGTACGATTTTCCGTAAACCGGTAGCTCATCTTTTGTATTTATTTCATTTTTAATACCGTTAGTGAAGGTCAAGTTTTTTGTCCTTCACAAAGAAAAATTTCTTCATAATTTCGAATAACCTTCACCAGCTTAGATCGCTCTTCATTATTCAGATGATTCAATCTCAGTTCACTCAAAACCTTATGTTTTTGTTCTGGTTTTGTATGTGAGTAACTTCCAAAAGACGGTTCAAAATTGTTTACTTCAGAGCGGTTCCATATCATTTCAGCAACGAGTAATTTTCATATATTTTTATTTGCATGAAACCTTGCATACACGTTTTTGGGGAAGAAAAACGCCGTTTTGCATACTTGGTTCGCCATTTTGAATCTAGCCTTACTTATGGGAAGGGCCTATGAAAAATGCACATGATATCTTCAAAAAATTGTAACTCGGAAACGGTTTGTCCGATTGGTTTGGTGTCTTCGGCGAAATTTTAGACAATTGTTGGTGCTATATGGAGAAAATATGCACGGTAAAAAAAAAGTTTGGTTTTTGTGTTTTGAACTAAAATATAGATTTTCCCTTAAAAGTGACCTGTCAATAATTTTTTAATTATTCTTATGTTATAGCTGACTTAAAATGCTATCTAGTGCACAGTGAGTTGTTCTGGAGAAAAATAGGTTACAATGAAAAAAAAAATTAAAAAAAATTACAATTTTCAAAAAAGCTATTAAGAAAAGTCAAAAAAGTTTGTCACCCTAATTTTATGAAAGTACATCAAATTTGCAAGCAAAAAGTACTTCGGTAACATTTTTCTAAGATGCACCGTTTAGAAGATATTACTGATTCAATATTGATTTTTTGATAACTTAATAAGTTTTGGCCCTTTTCGGATGTACTCCGTGTTTTTTCAGTTTCAAAAGTATGTTTTTCGGAAAGATTGGAAAATTTTGAGTTAAAATGACACTGACAGCTTAAAGATTCGAGTGAAATTTTCTGCCTTAAAAGTATTTTGAAAAACAAGTTACAATATCCCACTATCACGAACAATTATTTCTTCCAGTTATTTTTGGTGTATTGTGTTGAAAATGTGCATTCAACTCTTGCATATCGCCTAACAGTTTAATCCATTTAAACTGGATGTGTTTATACTGTGCATATTTTCTCTCTATTGCCGAACATTGCCCCAGACATCAAACCGATGAGACAACTCGATTTCGAGATACACCTTTTTGAGAACTGCAAATGCAAGCTCCTCAATTAGCAAGATTCAAAAGAGCGAATTAAGCTTATTTTTCAGGGATGGTGATTGTGCGCAATAAAAAATAACATTATATGTTGGATATCATCAGTTTATTTTTATTCCTGTATTTTTATAAAATTATTGTTTACACAACTTTCTTAACAATATCGAATATTTTGGCATCATTGTCAGGACAGTTTGAATAAATCTTTGCCTTTATTGTATTTTCTGATAGAGGAAGAAATGAGTGGAATTTTTGAGTTCCTTGAATTGTTTTTGCATTATTATATTGATTATTTAGCTGCAAAGACATATTTTCGTATTCTTCTGTAGTAGAATAACAAAATGACAACTTTGTAAGTTCTTCTTCTTTTCGTTTGTTTGCCCAATTAAACAACTCTCTTGCAGTCTTTATCGGGTGTTCGCGTTCTTTGGCTAAACTTGCTCTGGTAGCCATGCGTTTTATCGTACCTCCAATAGCATCGCATGGACCTTTTCCGTGCGATGTTGCGAAGAAATGCCATTCAGCGTCAATACCATACTTTGACTTAAATTTACAAAGGCTAGAAAAGTTTTTTCGGTTTTTATACTGTGAAGCAGCACCATCTGACATAAAATATTTTTTTTTTATGTTTTTATTTTGATCAATTTGTAAAAAGTTTATCATTTTATCAACAAACAAATTAACAGCGACTGAATCATGTCTTAGTTCTTCAGAAATTATAATGAAGCTAAAATGTTTAATTTGCATATTTTCAGTATAATATATTACGAAAGGATGGATTGTGGCCTGTTGCACGTTCCAATGGTGTGATTGAACTTCATCCTGCAAAATGAAGCTGTAATTTTCAGAAAAGTCACAAATAGCTAAAAATTCACCATCTTGCAAGTTTTGTTTTGTAGTTTTCAAAAAATTGGATTGTTTGGTTTTTACAAAATCATGCGGAATCAAACTTTCTAATTTTGAGCTGAAAAATGAAACAAACTCATCGGTTTGCTTTACAATAGTTTCTAAATCACATCTGTCAGTGGTAACCCATTGTTCGAATGAAAGCTTTTCAACAAAGTTTTCTTCAAGTTGTTTCAATAAACTGTCTTCTAAAACTGAGGTATCTGGGCAGTTTTTACATCTTCGTAGATGGCAATGAGTTGTCTTATTTTCGCAAAGTAATCTATTCGTTAATGTTTTTAGATCATTCAAGACATTGTATTTTTTAAGCTATGTAGAATTAAATTGACATTTTCATGCGTAGTGCAAACGCAAACATTATGTGTTCCTGTGATAGTCAATAGTTTACATTGCCTTGGCCGGAGGCTTGCAAATGATGAAAACCCTATTTTTACATTGACGTACATTTCATTAAAGCGATTAAAAGCTTCTGTCAATGTCATTATTAACAATCTTTTCTGAACAGCTAATCTCTTATTTCCTGTCTTTACGCTAACAAAATCTCTTTGGCCTGGCATTGCACGGCTTATATCATCGTCCTCAAAAAAATTCAAAACCAGTTCTTTTGTTTCATTACTCAAAGCTTTTCCAGAGCTTGAACCTTGAGATGAATCAAATACATTATCTCGTTCCTTTCTTGCATCTGATGCCATATTTCTACTCGTTTCAAATTCGTCTACAATTTTTTGTACTGACCATGATTTTGGTAACAATGATAAAATTAATAGTTTTTCTTGCCTTGTGGCTGAATTTAAAAATTTCATTTTCATATTTTCTATGACTTCATCAAACTCGTTTGCTTTTTCTGTTTTAGCGTCTAATTTAAAAAGATTTCTTCGTACACCTTCGACGATTTCAGCGCACTTTTTTTCAGATAGTGAACATTTTTAACCTTACCTAAATCTATAGGCGAAACACGAATAGCTGCTATTCCTCGGTTGAATATTTCGACGTCTACAGGCATCGTGAAGTCTTCATTTGATTGAATTGTGCTTAGCGTTGACGCTGATACCATCCGTGAGATATCGCAGCTCTTTCGAACACTGAATGTCTTTGAATGGGCGAAAACATTTTATTTTACTCATTTTGTAATCTGTAACATAGACAATATTTTCCAATTGTTAGTTTTGTACGAAAATATCACAAAACATATAATTAAAATGTGTATTTAAAACTTACCTTTGCACCAAAACGTGTTACACTTTCCTTTACAATTATTATGTTATCAAACAACACTAGATCTCGTTCAAAAACACAGGATTATGAGCTGAAATTACTATAATCGCTATGCTACTAGCGACCTTTCTGCATTTACTGTTTGGTAGATACTGGATTAATTCAGAACCGAGTCAGACATTATTATACAGCTCACGGGTAGAAATCATAGAATACTGGGTAAAGACTGTTGGAAGATAGGTGGAGTTGAACGCTCAGGTATCGTCGAACCTTCAGGTACGAGTTTGGAGAGTTGGAGCGAGGTAGATTTGCTGGCATAGGTATATTGTTATTGAAGAAGATTGTAAATTGTATATACCTGGAATGAATAAAGAGTGCGGCGGTTGTTGATTGAGGTATCAGTCGGCAGCCGTCTAGTTTGATGGAAGGTGACTAAGACTGCGTTCTTTTTGTTTATTATTAAGAAACGGTCATCGACGGAGCTAGCCTCGTTATGGCCAGCGTGGCCATGGTGGACTAGTTCCAACAAAGACCATGTTTACAATCACCAACTGTACGTAGTACAGCTAACTGGTATCTAATTACCTTTATCTAATACTTGTTAGCACGTTTTCAGCACAACGCACCAAAAATCACTTGAAGAAATCATTGTTCCTGATAGTGGGATTTTGTAACTTGTTTTTCAAAATACTTTTAAGGCAGAGAATTTCACTCGAATCTTTAAGCTGTCAGTATAATTTTAACTCAAAATTTTCCAATCTTTCCGAAAAAAATACTTTTGAAACTGAAAAAAACACGGAGTACATCCGAAAAGGGCCAAAACTTATTAAGTTATCAAAAAAATCAATATTAAATCAGTAATATCTTCTAAACGGTGCATCTTAGAAAAATGTTACCGAAGTACTTTTTGCTTGCAAATTTGATGTACTTTCATAAAATTAGGGTGACAAACTTTTTTGACTTTTCTTAATAGCTTTTTTGAAAATTGTAATTTTTTTTTAATTTTTTTTTCATTGTAACCTATTTTTCTCCAAAACAACTCACTGTGCACTAGATAGCATTTTAAGTCAGCTATAACATAAGAATAATTAAAAAATTATTGACAGGTCACTTTTAAGGGAAAATCTATATTTTAGTTCAAAACACAAAAACCAAACTTTTTTTTTACCGTGCATATTTTCTCCATATAGCACCAATAATTGTCTAAAACTTCGCCGAAGACACCAAACCAATCGGACAAACCGTTTCTGAGATACAATTTTTTGAAGATATCATGTGCATTTAAAATAAAAACTGGAAAAATTTAAGTTTAATTAAAATTAAGTTCTATTTAAGTTTAGGAGCGAGCTGCTGCTCTCGGACCTCCAGCCGGTTTCTTGCCCGATTCAGCTCGCCTTGGATCTGGGCAAAATTATTGTTTTGCTCCATAGCCTGAGCAAGTTGCTGCTCTCGCTCTTGCAAACGAGCAACCGCTTGTTGAAGCTGAGCTTGCATCTGCTCTAGCTGCTGTTGAGAGGACATTTTAGTTTTATTCACTTTTATTACACTGCTTAGACTATGCACTTCCTAATAACTAGTTTTCACTTCTTATTCTATTTTTTTTTATTGATTTAATTCTAAATTTTAAGTTAGTTCGCGGCCTAACTGTGATATTACCGTTGCAGGTCTTCGCTTACGTCGGGTACGGGCTTGGACCTCTAAATTAGTAGGGTTTATTGGTTTTGGTGAAATTCAGGATCCTTAACAAGGATTTGAATTTGCTTTTATTCTTAAAGTTAGTTTATTTACTCACGGTTTAGATTTTTGGGAGAACTTGTCCTAGTCCCTGGGAATCCGCCAGAGATGACTTCCGTCTGGTCAAGTGTCTTCGGTTCTGGTAGTGGCCTTCTGCTCCTCTGTCGTTGCTTGAAATCGCTACTGTTGATGTTTTCGGATTCACTAGTTTAATCTGATCACTCGCGGTAATACGATGGAAAGCGAACGCGGAATTGAAGTCACTACTTTCGACTGCGCCAATTACATTGAGGGGTTCGGACACGGAGTTTTAAAAAAAAACTAAACTACACTGTTTGCTGTCAGAACAAGGAAGGAGTGTGTTTATTCAGATTTTACTATTTATATCAGTTATTTATTTATTTATTTATTTATTTGTCGTCGTCAATCAATTGTAGACCGTTTTAATTACAATAAGTACTTAACTTAACTTAAACCTAGCACGTGCGGAAATATTGTTTTAATTTTTCTTTCGACATTGTAAAATCTATACTATTGCAATGGATATTGTAATTAGCCATCATTTGGTTAATCGGTCCATATTTTGCATAGTTCGTGCGATGATAATTTGTTGCAAATAACTGTCGATGTCTTAAATGCCTTGTTGGTATGTTAAAGTTTAATTTTGATAGAATCTCCATTGAATCAATTCTTTGTGAGACTATATTATTTATAAATGACGCCATAGCGAATTCACGACGCTCTTTTAATGTTTGAATATTGATAAGCATACATCGAGCCTTATACGATGGTAAAGGAAATACAGTCCATCCTAGTTTTCTTAGTGCATATAACAAAAATTGCTTTTGTACTGACTCTATTCTTTCTTCGTGTGTTATTGTAAATGGAGACCAAACTATGCTACAATATTCAAGTATTGACCTAACATAAGCAATGTATAGTGTTTTTATCGTGTACGGGTCATGAAAGTCATAGCAAAAACGTTTAATAAATCCTAACATGTTTTTAGCTCTGTTTATAATTGTGTTATAATGATCAATGAACGTAAGTTTAGAGTCTAGGACAACACCTAAATCCCTAACTCTATCACACTTCTCTACATTCTGATTGCCTAAAGTTATTTGTATGTTAGGTATGTTTCGTTTTCGACTGAAGGTAATTAAGTTACATTTTTTAACATTCAGTTGTAGCAGACTTTTGTTACACCAAGTATGGAACAACAATATTTCATCCTTAAACGCGTTGATGTCCTCTGCATTTATTATTTCTAAATAAAGTTTCATATCGTCAGCGTAAATTAAAAATTTTAGTTTCTTAAGAATAAAAGATAAGTCATTTACAAATAGAATGAATAAAAGTGGTCCTAGATGAGAGCCTTGTGGGACTCCTGAAGTGGTATGAATAGGTGTTGATTGGCTTCCTTTAAATCTTACAACTTGATCACGGTTGGTTAGGTATGAATTAAGCCATTTGAGGAGTTTGGGCTGGATTCCCATTTTTTGCAATTTAAATATAAGCATGGGTATATCGACACGGTCAAATGCTTCACTAAAATCTGTGTACAAAACCTCTACATGGTTTCCGTTATCCATTGCTTCCAGAGAATAATTAACGAATTCTAGTAAATTTGTGGTTGTCGAACGACCTTTAAAAAATCCATGCTGATTAGTAGTTATTCTATTTTTGATTTGGTTGAATAATTTTTCATTTACAATTGCCTCAAAAAGTTTTGGAATGCAAGAGATCAGGGCTATACCCCGATAATTACGAATATCAGATTTTTTACCAGACTTAAAAATAGGCACTAGAAATGAGCTCTTCCATAATTTTGGAAAGTCTCCGGATTCCAGTGACATATTAAAAAGCCAAAATAATGGAGAAGTAAGCTCAGTTGCTAAAGTCTTCATAAACAAAGAAGGAACTCCATCCGGTCCCGAGCCTTTCGTTGCATCTAAATGTTTTAACCCTTCCAAGATTTCATGCACATAGATTTGATTCACGCTTATGTCACTGGAATATTCAGGATACAACCCAAAGTATTGCCGATCACGATCTGCTTCTGAGTATGTTGTGTATGTTTCTTGAAAAAACTTGGCAAATAAATTGCATATTTCTTCTGTATTATTACTTTCATTATTGTCCAAATACATACGGGATGGAAGATTGTCGGATTTTAATTTTGTATTCACGAAATTAAAAAATTTTTTTGGTCAACTTTTAATTTCACGTTCAATTTTTGAATTATACTCCTCAAATGCAACATTCATAGCCAAATTAAGTTCATCACAAATGTTCAAATAGCTTTCTAAATTAACGGAACTGTTTAGTTTTTTGTAAATCTTATGCGCTTTTTGTTTA
This sequence comes from Aedes japonicus, assembly GCA_034211315.2. Classification (NCBI taxonomy): domain Eukaryota; kingdom Metazoa; phylum Arthropoda; class Insecta; order Diptera; family Culicidae; genus Aedes; species Aedes japonicus. The sequence continues at coordinate 1,190 of JASCZW010010917.1, read as the reverse complement.
CGGTTTTTTAAATTTTTAATTTGTTTATCGAACCAAACTGGATCCTTTGAGAATACTTTTCGTCTACGTCTTTTAACTGGTACTTCTTCCTGGATAACTGCAAACAACTTAGTGTAGAACACTTCAGTCGCACTTTCAACATTCTCTTCATTCCTAAATACTGTTTGCCAATCAATTAAGTTTAGTTTGGTTCTTATGTTAGAATAATAGGCTGATTTATAGTCAAGAACTTCCTCGAGTCCGCAATCAGGCGACTCATTTTCTTGTACAAAAAGAGAATACTCTATTGCTGTGTGAAAGATTTCATTTCTCCATATTGGAGTCAATGATTCACTAACACAGAAGTCATCGATAATATTTGTCAACAGAAAGTCTAATTAACAGTTCTGTTGATTTTTCACATGATTTATTTGATGAAGTCCTAAATCAGCAATTTTGTCCAATATGAAATTAACCGTCTCATTTTCCCCTATAATTGGAAGTATGATACTTTCATTATCAATGTCAGCAATAAAATCAACATTGCGTTGGTTAAAGTCACCATATATATGTATTTTTACTTCAGGGGGTAAACAAGACACAATTTCTTCGGCATTAGTAAAAAACTTATCATAAATTTCCTTACGGGCATTGTTTGGAGGAAAGTACACCGAAACAAACACATGAGTTTCGTCTCTCACCTGCACTTTTGTCCATACATTCTCAAATTCTTTAAATTTTGTTGTAGTAATTATTTCGGAATTGAATTCAGTTGAAATTGCAACTAAAACTCCACCTCCTGACTTTTTTCCTGACCATTGATAATTACGGTCATCTCTATAAACATTATAATTATTACCAAAAACCTCTTCACTTCTTACACTCTCATCCCAACTGGTTTCATTTGCTAGAATCACGGTATAAAAACTACTTAAAACTTTATTTTGAATTTCGCTGATCTTAGCAGCGCTTTTCATCCGATTAAAATTTTGACAATATACCGTGTGTTGATTCTCGGTATGAAAAATACTATAGTAGATAGAGTAGCAGGGTAGGCGTAGTTTAAAGCTCGCATGTATATGTGTTGTTGTAGCCTGTGCTGAACAACTGCAGTATATTTTCGGAAGCATACGAAAAGCTCCGAATGTACCGAGAACGTACAAAATGACCGTTGCGATTCCGAATAGAATATTATAAAAGAGATATCACCT
>JASCZW010010916.1:0-34258 GCA_034211315.2 Aedes japonicus | reverse complement strand
ATCGATCGAATGGGACGAAGTTGCATCCTTAAATAGACTCAACTTGGTGCTTACAAACCGGCATTACATCCATATCCCTCGAAAGTTTCTGACTTTATAAAATAATTGTATAGCTTTTCGTGATACATACTACCAAACGTTTTATTAAACGTATCAAAGCAAGTGTATAACTAACAAAATAAAGTTATATGATCTACTTATGATTGACGACAATAAACAGTAAAAAGTAACAATGATATTGATAGCATCAACTTATGATTGGCATAAGCGACATCAATGTGAAAAATCATAAATAGTTGAAACATGTGAAAACAGTTTATAAAGACACCGTAATCAGTACACACAGTTTTGGCAAGCAAGAATTATTTCCTTGTTTATTTTATGAAACCCCACTTTAGTGTTTAGAATTCTGCCACTGAGGAATAACTGGGAATAAATGAACTATGGACGAATGAAGTTGCAATATTTTATTTTGGTACTATGTGTGATTTATCGGTATTTTTATAAAGTTGAAAGCTAGGTTGCTAGTTGACGAAACAAGAATGAAAGTTATTATTATTCACTTTATTGGCAGCCCTAAGTTTGCGCCTTCAAAACTAAAGAAATAATCCATAAAAAATTGAAAGTCCTTTCCATAAAATATGTAGTTATGATCCATAAGATTCTGTTAAAAACCCATAAAAATAGAAAATGATCCAAAAAATGTATCAATGTGATTCATAATATATTTACAATTTAGCAATTAAATATCAAAAATGTAGCGTTATATAGGAAATGATAAAAAAAATGTACGCTACGTTACAAATAACGTAGCGTAAAATTTAGTTTGAAACTAAGACACTGAACGGAAAGTTTACTTTCTCCATAGTGTAGTAGATATAAGCATCATTTGGAATAAATAATAAAAGTTGACATAAGTCTCATATTAAATAAACAACTAAACTATTTTCATATTTGCATAATTCTCTGTGTATAACACTCTTTCAAACCGATTTCGTAGGTAGCCAATGAGGTCATACAGGTGGCGAAGAGCAAGGTGTTTATTGGTATAGTTATATAAAGATTTCGGCTGAAAAATGCCTTTTTGTGCTCTTGTGTGATGATATGTACTACCACCCATTGTAGCACGGAAACTAAGTCCGACAGCAGTTAGCTCTCCTCGCTGTTAGACTTGATCAAGCTTTAATAACCACTGATTATCCTAGTCATGCCATCGTATGAAGGGCCAAAAATGGGTTGGGTGGATCGATAGGCAACATCACTTAAACGTATCCACAGGGATATAAAGAATCCCCTTACAACAACAAGACTGAACAATTGGTCAAAAGAGCAAGCTATCTAACATGAGGATGCCCCAATGGGCGGGTAGAAGAGCCCGCCCTCTATTCACAAACTGTTAGCAATGGGGAGTTGGCATTCCCACTCTCTCCATCCAGAGTGCTTCAATCGGGTGCCCTGAGGGACCCACCCATTCCCATGAATGATTTAAAAAAAATGAATTTTAGATGTTAAATTTTTTTACAATGATGACCTGGAAGACCTGAAAGATATGGGAATGGAAAATTATGATATGATTTCCAGGTCGCACCAGGGTTGCCCAGGCTACGCCAACCAGCGTCTCCATGTTTCAGCTGGCAGTCTTTTGTGATCATATGACTCGTGGAGGCGTGAGGTAGGACCTTGTGAGGACCAGAGGTCGGTCGCACCCTCCTTCGAAGTTGTCAACTCACCATTTGAAGCCCTGCCTTTTTGTGCTCTTAAAGGATGCTAAACTTGCTTTGTTATTATTCGCTTGTTTTGGGAGTTTTTCGTCACTACCCGAAATCATGGATTGTTTATATATTTTTAGTTACTAATACCAACAAACACCTTGCTCTTCGCCACCTGTATAATTTCTAATATTTTTCTAATAATTTCTTATCAAATGTGCTGTTCAGGACATGATTTAATTTTTTTTAACAATAGGAGAGCAAAAATAACGAAATTTGCATCAGTCTCACTGGCATGTTACTGAATCTGAATAGTGGTGCATCTAGGTTTCAACTTCCCAATCTTTATGGACTTTTTTTTTTAAATAGGCCTCAAAAGTAAAAAAATCAATTCAGTATCACGAGTTCAAGTCTGGAATTGAGCAAAGTCAAATTTGATTACTGTATAGTTTATAAAAAAGTTTTTTCAAACTTAAGGAGAAATATAAAGACCACACGTTATAAATTACCTTCACTAATGACTGCTAAGAATAAACAATAAAAGCAAAAGAACATCGTTTCAAAGTTAACTCATCACATTTTGGTGAACGTTAGATAGAGTTTTTGAATAAACTCTTCTGTAAACCATTGTTAGACCCGTAACGCTGGTAAATCACCTTGTCGTAGTCTGAATTAATTCAAACTAGAGAACATATTTGTTTTTTATTGTCATATCATAGTATTTATTACATTTTATGCCTTGTGATAAGTGACAATACTCGGATTGATCCACTGAGGATCAGCTTTGCATAAGGATAACATTTTCTATAGTTTGAATTGGTTATGACTAGGATTCTGATGGATGGTCAGTATCGGAATCATTAATTGTTTACCTTCCAATGAATTTACCAATTGCTAAATAATGTCAATGTGTAATAAATACAAATGAGAATTGTTGAATAAACATATTTCGAATGTTCTTAAGCAAGGGATATTGAATAGATTCTCCAATTTTGAGTTACAAAGGTTGAAAAGCACTATTGATTCAAAATAAGATGACTGTTGATAAGCTCAACAGTGAATTTGAAGAAATGTTTTTACAATCTAAAATTGTTACTTGGGTCATCCTTTACCTTTAAACTTCCACCCGTACCATCTTCATCCGCACGGACTGCATCCGCGCGATTCCCGCTCGCACAACTTCCACCTGTGCGACTTTTACTCGTACCACTTCCACTTGCTCAATTTTCATCCGGGCCACGAATTTTGCCCGTGCCATGACTTTCAGCAGCACAAATTTCATTCGTCCCATTTCTATAAGCACCACTTTTAATTTTCATAACGTCACCCAGATTGGTTTCACATGAATTTCCATTTCGGAATTGTTGCAAAAATCGTCGGAAGATAATAACTGGCCGAACACAATAAGGGAGCCCTGATCATATCGCACTAAGATATAGTGCTGGCGACAGCTATCTATTGAGACTACCGAACCCTATTTCCATGTTCCTCTGTCCAACCAATCCCCAAAAATTTCACCTATTCTAACCTTGGGTCAACCGCGAGTATTTAGTCCAATTCCTACTAATCCTACATTATAAAAAAAAAATCAATGAATTATCGGCTCCGTACATCTAACGCAATTGAGCCTCCCAAATAAATGCACGAGTTAATAAAATCGTTGGAAGTTGAATATAAACTAACTAACTCAGCAGCGATCAGTTGACGACTGACGACTGCAGAAAGCGAATCAATGAAAAATTGGCACTAGCACAATACTCATAACCGAATCCGCTTCGGCATTGTACTGGTACTGGTGGTAGACATACAGCACGAAGACACGACATGAGGAACCTGAGTAAAATATCAGTGCGAAGTACATGTCGTATCTTTGCGAAATGTAACGAATGAACAACCGAGGCTGTCTTAGACCATTAAACAAAATACATCCACACGAACATGCGTATTGTGTACAGTCAAAGACGGCAACGTTGCATGTCGCATGACTGGTTCGCTGTGGGCTGTCGTGGATAGCACAATTGTGCCAGATGGAATACCATCTGGTCCTGGCACTTTGTTCACCTTTAGCGACTTTGCCATCACCAATGAGCTCTTCGTTCGTCACCGTCGCCTCGTCGCCCAGCCCTCCTTGGGCCGTTATAAATGCCACGCGGTTACGGGTGTTTGGCTGAGCCGCCCACCCTTCCCGTCACTATGACAACGTTAAGGTCTCGAATACTGGGATGCTGGTCTTGGGACAAACCAACGTTGCCGGGAGCCAGTGGACTCGGGTCGCGGCTCGGAAAGAGGTCCCCAACGATCACCTGCAGCAACTCTCGGTAGAAGCCACCGTTCCTCTGGTTTTGGCGATTACTCACCCGATAGGCGTCACCCCACGGATTCGTATTCGTCTGACAAAGGCTCCCCAAAGCAGGCTCTGCTCGCTGGCCTTGATCTCCCTCTTTGAGAATTGGGGCCTCTCGCGGCGACCAGCGCCCCTCTACGCTAGATTCTATTGGCGTCTGACCGTGCTCTTTGCACTTTCCGTCTTGCGTGAAGGCATGTTCTTCGAAGGTCGGCAATCGACTCCGTCCACCAATACACCGGCGATCTTCCATTCTTCCATTTTGACTTCCCTCGGCATGGTTGCATCGCGTGCTCGTGTAAATGTCGCAACGCGCAAGGCTCCTCGGGTCTGGCGTAAGTTTCGTTTCCTCTCGAGCACCAATTTAAATGTCTCCACGTCAAAGTGGGACGTCTTCCATCTGGGCGAATGGATTGGATGTTCCTTCTTGGGCACGTCAGCCTTGTAGTAGGACGATACAGCCAACGAACCGCCAAGTGGTCGCTATGGGTGTAGCCGAATCACCCACCGTCCAGCTGTTAAGCAGGCCAGGACTGCTGGATGTTATATCGATGATCCCGATGCCGTCTCGTTTCTATGGTAGGTACTCATGGTACCCACGTTGGCTGTGGGTCCACATTGAGCCTAGCCAAGGCCTTCAGAAGAATGGGGACCCTGGGATTGGTGGTAAGGCCCCCATTCGAGCGCTCCGCGTTGAAGTCCCCCGCTATTACCAACGGGTTCCGGCCAGATTAGCTCTCCGTTGTCATCCGATCGAGCATATTGGAAAACTGTTCGAACGATCATCTCTAAGCGGTGCGTAGCAGCTGCGGGAGAACACTCCATTCACTTTTACAACCGCGAAGCCTACGTTTTGTGGTAGACCAACTCTGAACCGGGTGTGCCCGTCCATAATGCCCATATTGACCTGTCGAACATTTCGTTGCCGCTGGGATGCGGTATGGGTCAGAAATTATGTGCGTGGACATATAAATTGTCGTCGCAAAAGACAAGGTCTGGTAAAGTGCGCCGTGATAGTAGGAGTATTGTTTTTTCAAGCTTTTTATTCTTGAAAGATTTCAATACTCCGTGAAATTTACGTTTCTTGAAAACTTGGCATCCCAGGTCCTGTTTAACACGAAGGTCCCCAACTCTTCTGAGAAAAAAAAATCGAATTTAAAATTAATGATACTCCATCATTAGTTATTGAACTTTGGTGCGGTTTTTTGCAATAGATCACAAAGTTATCCTTGTTTGTGGATCCGTACTGGTTACTCCGAAAATTTCCGCAGTTTCGAATTCCAAGGTTAGAGTTCAACGGATGGTGGACCAAATATTTTTAGATGCGAAAAATGGCATGCGGCATATCAAACTTCATGGTTTACCAAAACTATGTCATCGAAAGAGATTATGGCCACTTAAGGAGGCCTTGCAAAGTCCGAGTACTGTCAGAAAAGCGGCCAGGATCAAGTCTTTCCCAAAACCTGGCTTACGACATATCAAACTTCAGGATTTTGCAAAAGTTTTGTCTTCGAAGGACATTTTGAGGATTCTTGATCATACTGGTCACTTAGGATGCCCCTGCAGGATTTTGAGTTCCTACGGGAAAGTGGCCATAATCAAATATTTTTCTAAACCAGGCTGGCGACTTATCAAACTTAATGATTTTGCAAAAATAAGTCCTCGAAGAACATTCTGAGGATTCCTGACCATACTGGCCACTTAGGATGACCCGGCATGATCTTAAGATCCTCGGGGAAAGTGACCATAACATAATATTTAGCAAAACATGGCGTGTGGCCAGATGTATCAAACTTCATGATTTTGCAAAAATATGCCTTCAGCTGAACAGCTGAACATTTTCGGCAGGATCATTCTGATCTGATCTATCGAAACATACAGGAAATGTCATAGCCATGGAATAAAGTTCCCAATTTCAAGCACTTATTAAATGCATACGGATTGATTTTCGATCATGAAAATGTTTTCTTCAGCTTCGCAATCTGGAAACAAACTAACAATATTCTATGAGTGCGATTCCGGGCATGTGTGCGAAGGTGAAATGGAGTAGACCAGTTCACGATTTGCTGCAAATGTCAATTTCCTCAACCCGCTCCTTCGTTTTACCCTTGGACATGACCTCTTATAAATTTATGATTGCTATGATACTGGGGTCGCTCCAGTGTTGCCAGATATGTTTACACAGTAATCCCAAACTAAAGTAATTAAAAACATTTCTTTTGTCGTTCGGGAAATGAACCTGCATCAAACTAAACGTTAATTGATAAGGTTTCATTGAATTTCATTGATGCTTACGCTGCAAACTCTGCTGTGGGGAGAAATCTTGAGCAAGAGAATGTCTTCCTCACATGCGTTCCCAATGCAGGCCTTCATCCACTTTCGGCGAACGATTGGATCTCTCAGGAACCGATGAAAATGGAAACCCGGATGTGACAAGTCACTGCGACCACGATTTATCGCTTTGCACTTCATTTCGAACTGATTTAAAATAAACCACTGCAAAAGTAAACTTTTGTTCAAGTTGTCACAAACGAAAACAGTGGAAAAGCAGTGACTACTAGCAACACCGCCAAACCAACAACAAACTGCCTACTTGTAACATAAAGGCCCAGCTACAATGAGGAGCGCAACGGCGCGTTGCGGCAGCTTTTGACAGTTAATCCATATATGTTATGTCAAAAACTGCCGCAGCGCGCCGTTGCGCTCCTCATTGTAGCCCAGCCTTAACTCGACGGAGGCGGTTGAGGTGGTTGTCAAAGCGACCAATGAAAAACGGTCTTATTTGACAGGTTAATGGTCTTGTTTTTGCACTAACAGCTGGCAGGTCCTGTCCTAGGTTTTACCAAACGTATGTAGGTGAGTCTAGATGGAAGGTCCTTGGCCAGTACCAAACCATTTCTGTTACTCTTTGCATTTCCCCACAACAAGTCTCGGGCATTCAAATCACCGGCCAGAATAAACTTACCCTGTCGTCGAGTCAACGTGTGGAGTTCATTCTTCAAGCGAATGGTAGAACCATCCGAGAGCTTGCTTTGCAGCTGACAGTAGGTAGCAATGATTTCAATCTGTCCATCAGGTGTTAGTTCGGTTCCATCCGCCTCGATGATATTCAGACGATAGTCCGGTAGAGCACGACATTCCATATTCTTGTGTATAGCGATGGCTACGCCACCACCTTGCTGGTCGCCAGGACGGTTCAATCTGTTCCGCCAGGACTTTGACGTTGAATGTTGAGGCTCATGAACATTGGCATCGTCTGCATCTCAGCAACGAGAGCAGCGAGATGTGAAATCGTACTGGATACTGATGCTGGCAGGGCTTCCGGGTTGGGTTGGAAGGCATGGTCGATTGGTTCTGGATCACAATACAGATTGTTCCACCGAAAACCACCACAGACGGTGAACGTGTTCGTTGCCGACCGGAAGATGGAGATTGCACATGAACTGCATTGGTTCTCGACAGTGATCGAGGTAGCTCAGGAAACTCTTCGAGGTTGATGATGTTTTGCTTCGTCTTCTTATGTTGATTCGACTAATTCCTTGTTGCTGCTTGCATCCGGATTCGTCGATATTCTTCGAGCTTCGGACACCGCTTGTACGTCGACATATGTTGTCCAGAGCAATTGGCACATGTTAACTCGCAAGCAGCCTCGAGAACACAATTTTCTGTCCAATGCTCTTGAGAGCAGTAGTTACATGCGACCTTGAACGACTTCTCCGCTGCAACATCTTGGGTGAAGAATTCAACATGGGCTTTGGAAAGTTACGTTGAACTCTTGCTCCGCTTTTAAGGTGGGCATTATAGTCCAGTGAGCTTAAACTCAGCGCGTACGCTGATCGCTTGCATCGTTTTCTTTAGCTTCTCAAGCGGAACTGATTTAACTACTACACAGATAAAAAGAAACACTGAACTTTCTGCGTTATCTAATGCACATAAAGGGAATGCTAGATTTGGCAGAAAATAATGGGATATTTCATGTAAATTTAAGCCAGATAACGCCTAAATCTAGCCAGTTGTATCAAAGATTGCAAACAATATCGTTGTTTACGCTCCTTTGGCTTGGAATTACACGAGGGGAAATTTTACGCGCTTGTTAAAATTAATTATTTTTTTCTGTGCACTTCTAGTGTTGCCGTTTCGGATCGATTTAAATTCATTCTTCGCAGATTCCCGTAAGCTGTTGGCGCCTCGTCGCCAGTATTATATCCGGATTCCGGAATTTATTCCTCCAACTAAACTCGTTTTCCAGATGAGAACCCTATTTTGTTCTTTACTCCTCTCCTGTATTTTATTCAATTACTAAGGTTATTGATACCAGTGCCTTGAATTTTCAGAAAATATCCATGAGAAGTGAATATGATTTTATCCTAGTGTAATGATGATGTTTACTTTCCCGATTGTCATGGTTACCGCTGTAACTTCTATGTCAACTGAGTTTTGTTTGCTGCAATGAATGAAGTCGGCTCTATGCGCGCGTCAAAAAGCTTCTGTCAGTGTTGTTTTGATTATCAATCGGTAAGCATGAATTTCATTTGTTGAAATCTGATTATCATCTCTTGTGATGATTTTTTTTAATTGAGTGATTTTGAATCCTAATCCAAACATGGAACAACCAGGGCCGTCATGATTGTCCCAGAGGAATAGATGCTAGCATTGTTGTGCAAGAATACCCTGGACTGGGCTGCCCTTGCATTTTTCCGATCCCGACGGGTAATTCTAGACAAAATAGTCAAAAGGTCGAAAGTAACATTTGTAAACAATGACTTCTAGCGCGTTTTTCTGGGATCTGCTTGCTCCCACGAACCAAATAGCACCATAAATAGATACAAGGAGTTATTACCTTCCCGTTGGTAGTGGATTTAGATGTTAGCAACCTGGCATTTCTGGGAAATTTAAGTTTTAAGTCATTGTTTATAAATGTTACTTTCGACGTTTTGACGATTTTCTCTAGAATTGATATTCATTGTGATTGATTGAATTTCATTTCTGACATTTCGAAATTCGTTTTGAAAATGAACTTGTTTACATAATTGAATATCAAAACATTTTGAAAATTGAAAGTTTGTTCTTATGGTTACGTTTCCCGTAAAAAAATCTCATAGATTTACAATTAAATGTATTGTAACCATACGATAGAATCAATCGTATGTAAAATTGACTATATTGTTCATGACGATAAGATGACAATAAAAGTTATTGTTTCCACAATAGAATCTAATGTAAATTGCGGCATCGACAATAGACTCAGGGGGTTGTTATGTATCTTAACTATAGAAAAAATCGTTTTTCTCCGAACAAATTTGAGTCAATTACTATTGATTTTATTGTTTCACATTTGTTGAAAATTCTAGCATATAGGATGAATAGTAGATCTATTGTAATGACAATATTCATTTTTCATTTACCTGATACATAAACAATAAGATTCATGGTCGACAATAGATTTAAATGTTACTTTATATTATTTTATTGTAATTGTATGGTTATTTTTATCCGGGTTGTTGTCATGAGTTATCATTTGATTTTCGCATGGAACTTGTAGTAGTCAATGTTATGTTGCCTGAAAATCCACGCTTTTGAATCTAATGAGCATGACTTTTACCAAGACTGATTGATACATTACACTGAACCCAAACATCCTCCTTTTATCGAATTAATCCTCCGTCTGTTAATATCGTAACATTGAAATCGCATTTTCGAATGATAGATGCAGGTGGAGGACGATTTTCTAAAAGCCAGATGATTATCCTTCTAATTTTGGCCTACTAATAATACGCGAAGAGAATTGACCTCCCGTTCAAATTCGAATGCACGCTGTATGAAAAATCGTCATCCTAAAATCGAATGCGTATTGCATTGGAAAAGCCCTATAACGATAATCATTTGAAATGAGGATGACAAACATTCAATTTTACATCATTCGGTAAGAACCTATCAATCGCTTTCAGAACTGGTACCATCAAGAATAAAGCATCAAAACCCGCTCTTACCATATATCGCTATTGCTCTGCACAGTATTTAAACAAACATCATATTGTATTGGGTTGATTGTCATACGAAACATGGATGATCGTTATACGAATTTAATCATAAGACAATCATCCGATTTCCGAAAGCTTTTCGTTAAAGGGCGCAATCGAATTACTTTTCAGACGATCTTGGGACGATGTTTGGGCACCGACAAACCGACATGAATGACAATAGAAAATGTCTTAATATTTCTGTTCAAATCATATTAGTGACATCTATCTTTGTGTTCGCTGAGATCGTTTATTGAAGCCACGAACACGCTTGGGAACTTGATGAGATGGTTCATGTCTGAGCTATTCTGGGCACATTTATTTGACCTAGATCAAATGATTCTATGGGTTTTGACAGATGGGATCGCTGCACATTTGAATCGGTCGTTATGGATTCTTGATCAATAGTGAAGATTGAGTTTCATGTCGGTTTGTCGGTGGTTTGGGTTCAGTGTAGGTAAGTAGGTATTTGAAACACGGTAAATAAAAGTAATGAAAGAAAAACAACATAACATAATAGATCAGACACGAACCAACTCAGAAATTTTTTAGGCGTTTTCCAGGATTAGCTCAACGTTTTCCGCGAACACCAGAGACGGAATTCACGTTGGTTAGTCGATGCTATAAATCTGGATTATTCACGTGACATCTGTCGACTTTGGAAACCCCATTTGTGACTATCAGGATAAGGAATGTCCAAATCGTAAAATTGCTTTGTCGGTCACATTACAATCGGACATCAATGATTCACCCGCAATTGCTCATCCTAGCATGATGTGTCACACGAAATTGAAAAACAATAAATGACGAAATACCACACTCATTCCAAAGCCATTGCGAACCCGCGCTAATATTTATTATTGATTCGTGACTTTTATGCAAATCAGTAGCCTATCCAAAGTGCGAAGATGGTCCTTCACAGGTGCGCTCGCGGGTCCATGGAATGGAACCGCGCAAACATCATCATCATCATCATCATGCAAAGCCACTCATATGAGTCATAGGAAAATAAACCGGCGGAGAATCTTGGCCCGTAAAAACAATGCACCGCCCGAGCCGATGAAATGCATTTATTTCTTCCGCCAAGTGCTCATTAGAACTGCACTAGTCACTCTGGCTAACAAAACAATGGCTGCTGTCATCAACTGGATGATTGATGATCCCGATAGGTGCTAGTTAACCTAGTTTACCAGAGACTAAGCTCGCAATGACAGTCTTTTGCCAATCAGCACGGCAAATAGAAACCGTCCATATCACTTTCACAATTATCGAATCGCTATTTGAGTTGGAGAAAGAATTATTGAAGTGAACCTAGAGAACAGGGCTTACGTTATTAATTAGAAGGACAGATCTGACGTGACGATTATTCAAACTAATTGAATGAAATTCTTAATACTGACTCGTGCATTGCTTACGGGACTTGCATTGTACGGAAAGCCGGATTGTCTACCTGGAAGGATTAGAGGCGGTATTTCACGTCAAGGTGAACCGCATGGCTCCCGGCTTCCTCTCACTGGACTTAGCATAGCGGGGAGTTTATTTAAATGCAATCTGCAATAGTGTGCACCGTCTTGTGCTGCCACGAACGGCATTCCTGCTGTTCTAGGAGGTGGCGATTGCATGAACCAGACCTGGCATGACTAACATTTGAAGGTCGCTCAATTTATGATTATTGCAATGCAAACGCAAACCGTGTTGCTCATGAAGTACACATTTCGAATCTAGCTGCATTTACTTGTTCGCTGTGAAAAATTAGCATGAGCATGATTGACCGCCCGGGGTTGCTACTCTGTTATTGCCAGATCAGCTGTTATTTCACAGAGAACCAGAAGATGCTGCTTGGGACCAGCATACATCCTCAATGTGTAAAAACTGGTGATCCCAAACCAAGGCAATGTCGGCGCCGGCCTCGCCCGAATGCAGGTCAAGTAGGGAATGGGTAGGAATATGTTGACGTGATACTCGCTTTATTGGAAGCCGAGAACATCTGGTTGGGTTTGCAGTGGAATCCGTTTTGGTAAACGGTGTGCGGATTTGAATTGACGTGAATAAGATATTTAACTACGTTCCCGATCTATTCTCTGTACAGAGATGCACATTAAAGTTATTCAAATTTTGGCACCGATTTAAACCAACAGTAAGGATGCTGTTGGTGCCACTCACAAGTGTGGGTTGTTTATTGCAATGTAAAGAATGTATGCGATGAAATTTGGACACACGCAATTGTTCGTAACTTTTTAGCGTGTGGGTAAAAATTATTGAAATTTTAACTGAATGTATTTCATTGTGTTGTGTCAATTGCGTAATGAGTTTCGTGAAAATCGCTCGAGTGATTTCAGTGATGACTTTGAATGAAGAAATAGTACGCCAACAAATTTTGGGCACTCACTTCGAAAACCCAAACGCTTCTCATCGATGGATCGGAAAACAGCTCGGAATCGCACATTCAACCGTATCTCATGTGATCAAAACGTTCAAGGACCGTAAGACAACCAAGCGGAAAAATAGTAGTGGCAAAAAACGTGGCACATCAAATCTGGAGAAGGCCAGGATGGTATTGAACCAATTTAAGCGTTATCCCAACATTTCGACCAGGGATGTTGCGAAAAAGGCGAAGGTTTCAGTTTGTTTTGTGCAGAAAACAATGAAACGTTCTGGATTACATGTGTACAAGGTCCAGAAGGCACCAAACCGGAGCGATAAACAGAACTCGGTGGCCAAAACTCGTGCAAGAATACTGTACAGGGAGTGGCTCACAAAACCGTACTGCATTGTGATGGACGATGAGACCTACATTAAAGCCGACACCAAACAAATGCCAGGACAAGGAACACTACGTCGCCACCTCTAAGTTGGCCGTTCCGGAGAGTGTACGGAAGAAGAAACTGTCGAAATTCGCCAAAATTCCTTGTCATAGCGAGCGATCTGCGGATGTGGCAAAATGAGTCAGTCCTTCATCACCTCTGGGACCGTCAACGGACAAATCTACAAGACAAAAACGACTTCTGCCCTTCTTGAGATCTCACGATGGCCCAACACTGTTTTGGCCGGATTTGGCATCTTGCCACTATGCTCCAGCCCGTCTTAGACTTGGTACAAAAATAATAATGTAGTTTTTGTACCAAAGACGTCAACCCTCCAAACACTCCGGAACTTCGCCCAATTGAAAAAATTTGGAGCAATCATGAAAACAAAGCTCGTTAAAAACTCCAAAACTGATAGAAAATGAACTTGAACTAAAGAAAGTGTGGTTAAAAGTAAGTAAGCAAGTCGGTCCTATCATTGCCCAAAATTTGATGAAAAGGGTCAAGGCAAAGGTGCGGGCATTTGGGTTGGGAGAAGAGGTGCAATAAACCAATGATGTCATAACTTAACCATTGAGTAGTACTTTATTTCCAGAAAATTTGAAAAGAATCGGACTCAAGGAAAATTTTTGGTGACCTATTTTGTGTGTCCAAATTTCATCGAACACAGTTTTTAATACAAAAAAAAAAACGTTGAAAACATCGAGTTTGAGGACCGATTTAAACCAACATTAAGGATGCTGTTGAGGCCACTCACAAGTGTGGGTTGTTTATTGCAATGGAATACAACAAAAAAGTTGAAAACATCGAGTTTAAGGACCGATTTAAACCAACAGTAGCAGGGCTGGTTGTGGATTTATAGATAAATGATAGTGACTTTAGTGACTAAAATAATAAAAATAGTGATTAAAAAGTGATTTCAACATTTTGTATATGTACAGTAAAACTGAACCAAGTGATCAACCCCGTTTGCAAAAATGAATAATACTGCAGTGCAGTATGACTTTTTGGGGTGTTTTTTTCGTAAAAAGGCTGTAATCGAGCAACCATTTTTTTTCTCCACGACCTGCTCCACTTGATCCACAGCTCGTTTTTGCGAAGACGGATCTACACGCACTGTTGAAACGCCTTCCAGCATGGCCTGAGTTAGAATTACTTCTGACATATCTTGCTTCTCAATTCCTGTTTTGAGCCGTTGTCATGTGAAGCTGTTTTCGCTACCTTAATCACCTGAGGGTATTTTATAGCAGTGGTTTTCTTAGTAAACAACTGGTTCCAATACTCCTCAATTCTGTGCTAAGGTACTTAAAAGGTCAACACCTAGCATTCCACCAGTTTCATTCGTCAATAACCTGGTGATTTTCCTGCTATGCTTGGAGCTTTCACTGGATTCTACACGGATGGTGGGTTAAACATTGACCAAATTTTACAGGCAGAGTTCTACCAGACAGACTTTTGACGTAGGACTAAATTTTTGTTTTCTATACTAGGGTACAAGGAAAAATCGCATTGCGACCGTCACGAAAAGTGGTCAGGTTTTGAGCATTAATATCTCAGTTATTTCTTAGAAGAATTGCAAAAAAATTACACCAATCGATCGGAAGTATTTCTACGCATCAATTTCAATAGAGAACAAAGTTGACATATTACACATATTGAAAAATTTATAAATGTTAAGCTTTGCCTTAAAAAGTATATTAAGTCCTTCAGGCCTAATGGGTCACATGTGACCTCAAAAAGATAATGGTTGTAGAAAATCTGTATAATAGAATAAGTGTACTCGGTTTGTGTTCCATCATTTTTTCTATTTGGAAAAAATAAAAAGCATATAAACGCATACAAGCATAGTTTAATTGACGACCTAGAACATCCAGAATATGAAGAAGTTTAGGAAGAAAAATTAGATGTCTTTTTAATAGTGTAAAGCGTTGTTTTAGAATAATGTACATATGCTTACGTATTTTTTACAATCTCGTTGATAAACGTTATATATTTTTGTATCTGTTTGAGCGCTTCTAGGTCATCCAAAATGTACCTGAATTCAAAACTTCAGATCTACAGTTGAAACAGTAGCTTTTAGGGCTATATAAAGTTATGATATGTATTCAAACATATTGAATGAACCTTTTGCAAGGTCAGCAGTCATTAATTTATAACTTTGAGATCCTCTAGGTAATCCAAACCGACCTGGAGTTCAGAACTTGAAATCTACGACAGTAACAGTAGTTTTTTGGGCTATACAAAGTTACGTCACGTATTCAAGTGTATTCAGTGAATATTTTTGAACGTTAAAATACACAATGAGATAATATTGGGATGGTTTAGGTCATCCAAACTGTCTAGAAAATCTACAGCTGTTGAAAAAAATCCGTAAACTCATCGTTCGAGACCACCAGAACCATGAATCGTTCCGGAAGATTGCTGCTAAGTATGCTTTAAGCTACTCTGGTGTAAGAAAGGTATGGAAGAAATTCGAACAATGTGGAAGTGTGGCAGACAAATCAGGTCGTGGGAGAAAGCGGCTTACGTCACCACGCGAAGATTCAAGAATCGTACGAGAAGCAAGAAGATGCTCATCAATAACCAGCCGTGCTATACGTGAGAACTTGAATCTGAAGGTATCCGAAAGAATTATTCGCTACAGGCTGCAAGAAGCTGGATTAAAGAGCAAGTATGCAAGTCGACGCCCTCTAATCAGAAAAGTCAATAGAATCAAACGATTGAAATTTGCTCAAAAGTATGCGGAACAGCCCGTAGAATTCTGAAACGAGTGGTGATGGTCTGATGAGAGCAAATTTGAACTGTTTGGCAAGAAACAGCGCCCTCGTGTTTGGATAAAGTCGGGAGAACGCTTATTGGATCAGAACGTGCAGAAAACTGTAACACATGGTGGCGGAAGTATTTTGGTTTGGGGGTGCTTCTCGTGGTCCAGCGTTGGAAATCTCGTGGAAATCGAAGGTATCATGACTGCTGATCGTTACATTGATATGATCAATGAAAATCTGGAGGAATCGCTTCTTAAAATGGGGCTTGAGGAAAGCTTCATTTTCCAGCAGGACAATGACCCAAAGCACACAGCACGTAAGTCAACTGCATTCTTCAAAGCAAATCGCATTAAACTGTTGGAATGGCCACCACAATCACCCGACCTCAACCCGATTGAAAGTTTGTGGTCGATTTTGGATAGACAGGTGGATAAAGGCGAAGTGACGAATAAAACCAAACTTTTCAAAGCTTTAAATAAAGCGTGGCAGAACATCGATGAAACATATCTGCGCAACCTCGTCGAAAGCATGCCACGACGTCTACAAAGCAGATGATCCAGGCAAAGGTGGACATACTAAATGCTAAAAGCTTTATATACTGTGTTTTCTTTACAATTTCTCTTGTGAGCACTTTATTTTTTCCAGTCGATAACAGAAAAGGTTCAATAAAAATTAAGATATAAATGTCCAGCCCTAGATTTTTATTATTTTCTTTGCACGAAACGATAAAACGGAAGAATAAGATGAATTATGTCGAATACAGCTCAAGGTTTTCTCTGAATGTGTAAAGGGTGTCACCCTTCAAGATTATTCGTTTTGGTGAGCACTTTATTTTTTCCAGTACTGTATCTTGAGATGTTCTAGGTCATCAAAACTGCCCTTTATTTCCGAATTTAGGATCTATACTCGTAAAGCTAGCTTTATAATCTATGAAAGCTTACGATGTGCATTCAGTGAAGCTTCTGTAAGCTCACCAGTCATTATCAGATTATCTCGGGATGTTCAGGTTAATAAAACCTTAAACCTGACCTTGAGTTCAGAACTTAAGATATACGGTAGTGACCGTAGCCTTTTGGGATACAGAGCTACGATAAATATTCAAACATATTCAATTAATATACTGAAACGTCCACAGACATCATAGGATAACCTTGTTAGTTTCGGGTCATTCAAACTGTTCTTTACAGCCTAAGGTCTACAGTTGTAACCATAGCTTCATGGGCTATACAAACTTCGATTAGTTTGTTTGGCATAGAATATCCCAAGAATATAACATAATGTAAGTTGGTCTTCCAGGACATTCAGGCGGGACAGCGTTTGCCAGGGCATCTAGTTTTTTGGTATATATTTCTCGACATTATATAGTGTGGCTAAATTGCTTAATTTGGTTGACTTTTGTACAATAGGTACAAGTGTTTTTTTTTTGTAACTTTTGACAATCGGCGGTACGAAAATAGTGACTTTAGTGACCATTTTCCGAAAAATAGTGACTTTAGTGACTTTTGGAAGCAAATAGTGACTTTTTAGTAACTAGACTCAAAAAAGTGACCAATTCACTGAAAAGTGACCTGCTACCAGCCCTGCAGTAGGGATGCTGTTGGGGCCACTCACAAGTGTAGATGGTTTATTTCACCAGAATACAAAAATATTGTCAAACATCGAGTTTGAGGACCGATTTAAACCAACACTAAGAATGCTGTTGGGGCCACTCACAAGTGTGGGTGGTTTATTGCAATGGAATACAAAAAAAACGTTGAAAACATAAAATTTGAGGACCAATTTAAACCCACAGTAGGGATGTTGTTGGGGCCACTCACAAGTGTGGATGGTTTATTTCACCAGAATACAAAAATATGTTTAAACATCAAGTTTGTGGACCGATTTAAACCCACATTAAGGATGCTGTTGGGGTCACTCACAAGTGTGGATTGTTTATTTCAATGGAATACAAGAATACGTTAAAACATCGAGTTTGAGAACCGATTTAAACCAACGCACAGTGGGCAAGAACTGATGAAAACTATAGAAAAATCTGTAACTTTTGTCGCTTTCAAGCGCAGCTTGTAAACAAGGCCATTTCCGCTTGGAAATTGTCGGGAAAATCGAATGGAACTGGTTTCTATCACCGCACTGATATGGTTGTGGAGTTATAGAGCTCATTTTACCCCACTTCTCCTTAAATTCTTAAATAATGTATCGACATCTTTGCACGAAGAGGCTCAAGATCAACAAAATAGTGCTAGTCCCATGTAAAATTTTCTGTAAAATCGAATGAAAGATGTTTCATCTACCGCACTGCTCTATGAACGAAGAAAGGGCTGATTTTACCCCACTTTCCCTTGTATTCTTGAATAGTTTATAGATATCTTTGCTCGGAGTGGCTCAAGATCAACATAAGAGTGTTATTCTTATGTGAAATTTTCTAGAAAATCGAATAGAAGTTATTTCATGTACCGCACGGCTATGAACGAAGATATGGTTGATTTTACCCCACTTCCCCTTATATTATTGAATAATTTATAGATATCTTTGCTCGAAGTCACTCAAGATCAACAATATTTTCTAGAAAATCGAATAGAAGCTGTTTTACCTACTGCCAGGCTCAATGAACGAAGATATGCTTGATTTTACCCCACTTCCCCTTACTATTATTGAATATTTATAGGTATCTTTGCTCGGAGTGGCTCAAAATCAACCAAATAAGGCTAGTTCTATGTGAAATTTCCTGAAAAATCTAATACAAGTTGTTTCAACCACCGCACGGCTCTGTGTCTTTTTATGTCTCTAAATTATTCAAAAATATAAGGGAAAGTGGGGTTAAATCAGTCATATCTTCGTTCACAGAGCCGTGCGGTGGTTGAAACAACCTCTATTCAATTCTTCAGGAAATTTTACATGAGACTAGCACTATTTTGTTGATCTTGAGCCTCTGTGTGCATAGATGTCTGTAAATTATTAAAGAATATAAGGAAAAGTGGGGTAAAACAGGCTCTATAACTCCACAACCATATCCGTGCGGTGATTGAAACCAGTTCCATTCGATTTCTCCGACAATTTCCAAGCGGAAATGGCCTTGTTTACAAGGCCAAGATATTTTCCTTAGTTTTCATCAGTTCTTGCCCACTGTGCAACTGTGTAAGAATGCTGTAGAGGTCACACACAAGTGTGGGTGGTTTATTTCAACGGAACACAGGAAATCGTTAAAAATATAGAGTTTGAGGACCGATTTAAATCAACATTAAGGATAAACATCGAGTTGAGGACCTATTTAAACCAACATTAAGGATGCTGTTATGGCCACTACAAGTGTGGGTGGTTTATTTCAATGGAATACAAGAATACGTTAAAACATCGAATTTGAGGACCGGTTCAAACCAAGAATAAGGATGCTGTTGGGGCCACTCATAAGTGTGGGGGATTTATTTCACCAAAATATAAATATATGTTAAAACATCGGGTTGGAGGATCGATTTAAACCAACAGTAAGGATGCTGTTGGGGCCACTCACAAGTGTGGGTGATTTATTGCAATGGAATACAAAAAACGTTGAAAACATAGAATTTGAGGACCGATTTAAACCAACAGTAGGGATGTTGTTAGGGCTATTCACAAGTTTGGATGGTTTATTTCATCAGAATACAAAAATATGTTAAAACATCGGGTTTGAGGACCGATTTAAACCAACATTAAAGATGCTGTTGGGCCACTCACAAGTGTGGGTGGTTTGTTGCAATGGAATACAAAAAACGTTGAAAACGTAGAATTTGAGGATCGATTTTAACCAACAGTAGAGATGCTGTTGGGCCACTCACAGGTGTGGATGGTTTATTTCACCATAATAGTGGGGATGTTGTTGGGGCCACTCACAACTGCAATGGAATACAAAAAAAGGTTGAAAACTTCGAATTTGAGGACCGATTTAAACCAACATTGAGGATGCTGTTGGGGCCACTCCTAAGTGTGAGTCGTGTAGTTCACCAAAATACAAAAATATGTTAAAAATTCGAATTTGAGGACCGATTTAAACCAACAGGAAGAATGCTGTTGGCGCCACTCACAGGTGTGGATGGTTTATTTCACCATAATACAAATATATGTTAAAAGATTGAGTTTGAGCCACCCACATTTGTGAGTGTCCGCAACAGCATCCTTACTGTTGGTTTAAATCTTGAGGACCTATTTAAACCAACAGTAAGGATGCTGTTGGGGCCACTCACAAGTGTGAGTGGTTAATTGCAATGAAAGAAAAAAAAACGTTGAAAACATCGAATTTGAGGACCGATTTAAACCAACAGTAGGGATGTTGTTGGGGCCATTCGATAATGTGGATGGTGTATTTTACCAGAATACAAAAATATGAGTTTGAGGACCGATTTAAACCATCATTAAGGACAGCAGGGCCACTCACAAGTGTTGGTGATTTATTGCAATAGAATACAAAAAAACGTTGAAAACATCGAAGTTGAGGACCGATTTAAACCAACAGTGGGGATGTTGTTGGGGCCACCCACAAGTGTGCGTGGTTTATTTCACCAAAATACAAATATATGTTAAAACATCGGGTTGAGGGACCAATTTAAACCAGCAGTAGGGATGCTGTTGCAAGGGTGGATGGTTTATTAACCCAGAATATAAAAAATGTGTTATAGCCTCGAGTTTGAGGACCGATTTAAACCAACAGTAAGGATGCTGTTGAGGCCACTCACAAGTGTGGGTGGTTTATTTTAGTGGAAAACAAGAGTACGTTAAAAATATCAAGTTTGAGGACAGATTTACCTGCGTGTCACGTACGTTATCTGCATTCTCGTTGCGCAACAAGTACGGAGAAAGAAATGGACAAAATGGCGCAGTCATTCTACCTTTTTTCGGTCGAGTTCATGATGTTTGTCGTAGCAGTTCTGTCCAAATAAATATTCAAACATTTCCAAAGGTCAACAAACATTATAAAGTAATATGACATGTTCTGGATCATCCAAACTATCCTTGAGATCAGAACATACGACCTACAGTTGCAACACAAGCTTTCTAGGCTATTCAAAGCTATGATTTGTATTGAAGCCTATTCATTGAATATTTTGGGAGCACAACAGACATTATGAGATAATCTTCGGGTGTTCTAAGTTACCCAAACTATCCTTGAGTTCAAAAATTAAAATCTACAGCGGTAACTGTAACTGTCTGGACTAAACAAAGTAACAGTATGTATTTTACCAAATTTAGTGAGTTCTCTGGGAGGTCAACAGGTATGATCATAGATCTTGGGATATTCTAGGTCCCCAAATCTGCCCTTGAGTTACGAAGTGAGGATCTACAGTCGCAACAGTAGCTTTATAACCTATGAAAGATAACGATATGCACTCAAACACATGGTGTGAATCTTCTGCAAAGTTATCAGCCGTTATCAGATTATTTTGGGATGTTTAAGTTCTTAAAAGCTGACGTTGAGCTCAGAACTTAAGACATACCTCTGGGCTATACAAAGCTACGACTTAGCTAGTCATAAATTACAGTTATGAATATTTAGTTGACTATCAATAAGAACAGATGAACATGGTAGAATACACGTCGTAACTTTGTAAAGGCTCAAAAGCTACAGTTACAACTGAAGATCTTAAGTTTTTTACTCCAGGACAGTTAGAATGACATAGAATATCCCACCGTTATCTCCTAGTTGCTGTTGATCTTCCAGGACATTCATTGAATATAATTGAATATCTTAACTCTGTACAGCGGATAACAATGCTGTTTCTACTGTAGATCCTGAGATCTGAACTCCAGGACAGCTTGTTTGGCAAAGAATATCCTAAGATTATCTCATAATGTCTGTTGGTCCTCCAGGACACTCACTTAATATGACTGATTACACACCGTAACTTTTTATAGCGGATAAAGCTACTGTTACAACAGCAGATCTTATATTTTGAACTCCAGCTAATGGCTGGCTAATAGGACCTTTTTGGTAGCATTTTTAAAAGTGTTTAGCTTAATAGTCTTTTAACTTGTTCGCTGTGAAAAATGGCGATTTAAATTAAATTGACAAATATAACCTCAAACTAATCTCAAGCCTTTCTTCTTTTGCAGAGAATACTATTGTCATGTGGTATAATACTTCCAGTCTGCTGTACGTCCGGGGAACGAAACATTCCAAGGACCCGCGGCTGTCATTGGGCAGCGATAATTCCATCACGATCGAGGGCGTCCAAGTGGATGATGACTCCATCTACAAGTGTATCGTTTACCCCATGCAGAAAAGCACCTTTATCACCCTTAAAGTTCGAGGGTAATTCCCCTTCGGCATACCAAACGAAGTGCAGCCTATTGAAATTCAAAATATTTACTTTTCAGCCCCCCGTACAACGTGATGATCACCCACGGCAACAACGACCACACCAACCGACACCTGGAAATCCAGCAGCACGATCGCAAGTTCATCATACACTGCCACGCTTCAGGGTTCCCCACGCCATTGATCACGTGGTCCTTCCGGGTTAGTTTCACGCTTCAAAACGCTCAAAGTACCTCAGTGGCCTAATATCCCGCCGCTCCTCATTTCAGGGAAAACATCTGGACGAAAGCCATGCCAAGCATACGGGCATCACCGTTCGTAAGGACTTCCTGGAAATCAGTGACGTCAAAGCCCACCATGCCGGAGATTACGAGTGCTTGGCTCAGAACGGAATCGGACAACCCGTGAGTGCCGTCGTGAACGTGCAGATCAAATGTAAGTATTCATAATCTCCCGAAGTTCGTAAACTACTTATCAATCATCTCAATGTCCTATCCGTCATCCATTCTACACTGACACCTAACAACACAAATTGAACAAATGCAGCCAAAGTAGTACTGCTTGGACCCACGGGAGACGATTCCAATACTACGGCCTCGGATGACAAAGAAGGTTTACCGCCTGCATATTCCCCTCAGTTAGACACCTTAGAAAATCTAGTCATTGCACCTCCTAAAGTTTATGATTTAGCACCAGTTCTATTTGTTTCATCCATGCACTGCAGCCGAGTCCACCCAAAATTGCTTTTTTTCCGCTAAAATCAAACTGAACCAAATCTCTAAATCCTACCATTTCCCCCTTCTACAGCGAGCCCCTCGATCGCCAAACACATCGACTACCTGAACACGGCCATCGGAGACAGTGCCGAGCTGGTGTGCCTCTATCACAGCAACCCGACGGCCCTCAAGATCCAGTGGTTCCGCGGGGACGAGCTCCTGCAGGATAGCGCCAAGTTTACCATCATCCGAGACCGACACAATCACCACCTGCGGACGCGGCTGACGGTGCGCGACGTCGAGCAGAAGGATCTGGTGACCTACGTGTGCAAGATTGAGGTTAGTTTTGGGGAGTTGATGAAACCAAATAACATTTCATTAATGATGTTGTTTTTTTTTCAGAATTCCCTCGGAGAAACGTCGGCCAAGACGACCCTTGGATTGCTCCCGGGCGCTGCTCACCTGGCCAACTTCAGCTACTCCGACGGACTGCTGCATACCATGTGGAGGGTACGAAGCGTCCAGCCTCTGTCCGATCTGCAGATTCTGTACAAGGGCGAAAATGTGAGTACCGTTGCGTTAGGTTAGATTGAATAGCTTTTAGTTTTACTGGAAGATCTTCTTCGACTTTTTACGGAGATCATAAGAATGAAGTGCTTCAGTGGAAGATCTGAGGAAAAATGCATGAAGACTTTGAGGATGCTTTATTGAAAATGGATGGAGATAGACCTCTAAGGGATTACAATAGACCACTATAGTAAGTGTTGGGGCAGATCTGGACTCATCTGTATCTATCCTTCCGAAACGGGTGCAGTGCACGGGAAACAATACCGCCTTCGGTGAATTTCAGTATCAATGTGATGAATATACCCCATAGCACCCATAAGACTGGCCGCCATTGAACCATAGACTAACTTTAAGACCAGTAGGTCCCATACAAAAACGATTTTTTTCTTGGCTCAGTCAGTACTAGAACATCGTCCCAAGCTCGGTCCCAAGCTCAATAATGCACCCCTTATAATGAACTCACATGAACACACTCTCAAATACTCTGTCAAAATAACACAGCAAATCAAAACAACGGCGCAAATATGTATAACAAGGTGCTGGCTTCAAGGTGTAATTCGGACCAAGGGGTTCTACAACAGTGAACCAATTTCAAATCGCTAGTTACATATTGATTGTTGATTGAACCCCACAGCATGACGCTGTCTGCTCCGTGTCTGACAGAAGGGCTTTAATGCTTGTCCTCCAACGACAAATTCGGTTCTCTCCAAACCATCTATCTTCCATCGGATCCAAATAGATGAATTTTTGTTTCATCGTTAAAAACCACCTTGTTCTAAAGCTCCAAAAGCTTGTCAATATGCTCCTTCGCAAAATCCAGTCACTTCTTAATATTTACTTGGAAGAGGCTTCTACCCGGCAACCATTCCCCTCATATTGTGTCTGTTAGCCACACGCCGGATGGTTTGAGCACTGACGGATCTCCCGATATTGTCAGCGACCACGTTGGCCAATTTCGGAATACTTGTCTCAGGTTCTTTTCTTATATTTGACACGATTCCCCGTTTGTCAGCAGCGTTCAAAATCCGTTTGCGACCTCTATTTGTGCGGTTCTTCAAAATTCCCTCGAATATACGCTTGTTTACGATTTTCTGCACTGTGAAATGTGTTCTTCCAATGGCAGCCGCTATTTCCCGCAACGATTTTCAACGAAGACACATACTGATTACTTGAGTGCACTTGGCAATATCCTGATGGTCGGCATTCTGATCCAAACACAGTTAACCGACAGACTAAAATACCTAAAGGGTCACCCACAATTGATAGGTTGCGGATGCGTTGACGTAAATTTGACAGAAAACCTATGGGAAAATTGTCAAACTCACGCAAACGCATCCGCAACGTATCAATTGTGGGCCAGCCATAAGAACGCTGCCAATGCAGGTGAGAGTTGTTGACAGTATGCACTGCTAGAAAAATTCACTTCAAATTGCCAATATTGTGTTTATAAAACTAATTGGTTTGAAAACAGTAAGATGTACGCTCAATTTTGTAACGTCATTGCAATGCTTGATTGCTAGAATTTTATTCGATTAAAATTATGTAAAAATCCTCTCCAACAATTGAAGTCCATGCTTCGCAAGTGGAGTAACTACAAAATTGAACTACAACAGAAATAATATTTTTGTGAATTTTTATCCTCCCAAAATAATCGAAAAGTTCTTTACGTCATGGGTGTACCCTCAATTTTGAGACTGACTGTATGGATAGGATGAATGCATCAAACTGTTCTTTCTAACATTCAACACTTTCATATAAGCGCATCGTCACGTCATTATAGGATACGAAGCAAGTGTGAAAGAGTTAGCTGATTTGTTCTGTCATGTCTATCTGGCGTTGGCAGTGATCAATTTGTTTTGATGGGCCATATTTCGATAAATGTTTTTCATTATGGCCTAACTGACAAACGTAAACAATGGCTCCTTCTGTTAATTTATCGTCCTACAAAATTTACCCACGTAAGCTTCCAATTCGATCATTCGACATGGCTGTGGTAGATTAGTGAGGCAAGTTTCCAAGGTCGACAAATTCAGAGACGCAATTGTTTATGTTCATACGACATAATGTTTGCATTAAAATTGCCGATTTTAATGGGTTTACCTGCACCTGCACTGACGAAACACCCATGCAGCACCAATCATAGTAACCCATGAGTCAGCAGACAGAATTTGACAGCTCTATCAGTCGAACTCTAACCTTGATGGCAAAAATAGTGAAGCAACTCCGTTCAGAAGTATGCGCGTTCAAAGAATGGCACCCCACCGCGTCGAAAACGGATATTGTGCGGCACTTTGTGGACGCCGGATACGGCCGTTCCGGCATCTAGAACACTCAAAGCATCGAAAGAAAGCCCGGTTCCGGGCGACCCTGAGCGACAAGAACCTCCAAAGGACCGATGGAAAGGTGGCTACACCGCTACGTACGCTTGACCGGGAGGTTGGTTCAATCGGCCAAACAGTGAAAAAGTACTTGGCGAACATGAACATACATGTCAAGAAGAGGAAGTCGCGTCCGCTGGATTCGGAGCTGCAGGCAATGACGCAGCGGCAGCGGCTGAATAAGATGGTGGCTGACAATCAGCGAGAAGGGGATGTCAAAGCCGCTCTTCCTTCGCACCGGACTGGCCGTGATCGAGGAAATTTATAGTACGAAATGCCTGCCGGAAGTTGCGTCGTTGATCAAGAAATGCCATAAGAGCTAAGACGCGGTGTTCTGGCCGGATCTGGCGTCGGCCCACTACTCGAAGCGATCGTTGGAGGAGATGGAGCGGCTGAATATCGAGGCGGTACCCAAGTCGGTGAAACCGCTTAACGTCCCCCAGCTACGTCCCATCGAGAATTTCTGGGCCAACCTGAAGCGTAAGATTTACTCCAACCATTTTGTCGCGAAAACTAAGGAGGAATTGAATCCTAGAGGGTTTGAGCTGTTTAGTGGAATACTTGTAAATATAATTTAGAAGAAAAATTAGTAATCTCCATTTAATTCCAACTACCTTTGCTTATCTTCGACAGATACGCGTATTTCGTCTACAATGTGCAGACTTCTTCAGTGTCTCGTACAAATAACTCACTCGAGTTATTAGTACGAGACACTGAAGAAGTCTGCACATTGTAGACGAAATACGCGTATCTGTCGAAGATAAGCAAAGGTAGTTGGAATTAAATGGAGATTACTAATTTTTCTTCTAAATTATAGTTAAGGAGGAATTGATAAATAAAACGAAGAAAAAACTAAAAACATTCTACACGCATGGTTTCAACCGGCTCCCTTGTTTCACCCATCCGCTCTCGAAAACAATTAACCAAAATATGTAGATTGCTATGATCACAAACTCGTTTACTAGCAGATAATGAGAACGACGTAGACGATCAAACTTTAAGTTTGTCATTGATCTTTAGATTGGCGAGACGTCAACGTAACATTCATCAAACATCCGACTAATTCACTGTAGGGTTTTTCCGTTTCATGAGCTTGCAAGGAAACTGGTAACTTCACCACCATCTGTCATTTCAAATTCTTCGATAAAATGATGTTTCACTTCCTTCACCAATGCCAAATTATGATAAGCAACCAGAATATCGTCAACACATAAAATCAGAATCACTAGCGAATCATCTGATCCCTTCACAAGATCCCTTTACAAACACTGATAATTTTCGCTTCTGTTGAACCCTAATCCTTGCATGAACTTGTTGAACCGCAAATTACAAGCCCTCGATGCCTGCTTTAGGCCATACAAAGCACGATTCAGTCGACATACCAAACCATTGCCCCGTTCATATCCGGTGGCGTCATATATATCTCCTCGGTTATTTGTCCATCCTAGAACGCAGTTCTATCATAGACTAACTCTAAGACCAGTAGGTCCCATACAAAAACGATTTTTTTCTTGGCTCAGTCAGTACTAGAACATCGTCCCAAGCTCGGTCCCAAGCTCAATAATGCGCCCCTGATAATGAACTCGCATGAACACACTCTCAAATACTCTGTCAAAATAACACAGCAAATCAAAACAAAGGCGCAAATATGTATAACAAGGTGCTGGCTTCAAGGTGTAATTCGGACCAAGGGGTTCTACAACAGTGAACCAATTTCAAATCGCTAGTTACATATTGATTGTTGGTTCTATCGTCCATATGATGTACATGCATTCTCTCTTGGTTTGATATCGCTAGAACTACGCGAATCGAGTATACGTCTCAATGTAGTGAAATCCGTGTCTCTTGGAAAATCCACGGGCTACAAGACGAGCCTTGTAGCGCTCGTCTCCACACCCAACAAACAAACGAAAGCAGTAAATAAGCTTACATGCTTTATTAAAGTTGAATAACGACTATCGCAGCTGAATAAAAAATCTAACTGAAATATAAGCTGAATAGCCATGTCTTCAATTGAAATATTAACATTAATTCAAGTGTTTCATTTTGTTTGAATAACATGCTTAGTAAGAGCTATTTTAGTATTTATGTATAACTAAATTTACACAGTTCAACATAGAGATGAATAACAGTTTATAAATCTGTTTAAACATCGTTTATATAGCCTAGATTATAAAACCTGAAATTGAATTGAATAACAGCTGTAATGTACATCACTATTAAACTGATCCACTTATAAGCTGAAGAAAAATAATACAAAAGCTTTACACAGGTGTCTCAATTGACATTTATTCAACCACTGAACAATTAGTTGAATTACAGTTTATGCCTCTAATGCAATGCCTTTTAACTAGCTTTGCCAATTAAACCTTATATTTAGTTGAATAGTAGCTTTGGTTTAAACCAATAGTCAGTGAAATAAACTACAATTAAAATAAAGGTTGTTTGCATGCCGTAGTAATGCCTCCGAAGTGTTCGTATTCTGGTTCAATATTTCTTCTTCAACTTCAACTTATTCTGGATAAATGATGTAGATGTTCATTGAATTCAGTTAATTCTTAAATTTTCGTTCCTCAGTTGTTCATTCCTGGTGCCGGTGAAAAAGTATTGACGTGTTTTCAAGAGTTGAAACTATAGTCAACTGCTTGGAGCAAATAGCTCTTTACATTGCCCATTAAAATAGAAAACAGCGCAGTGTTAATAAATAACAGCAGAAAACATTGTCATATCTTTTAATCGTATCTTGTTCAACGTGCCCTTGTCAATAATGCACGTAGTTAAATCGAACATCAATACCAAAGCTTGTGTACAGCTTGTTAACTCAGACGTTTAATAACAACATTTAGAAGCTTTAATTGAGCACTGATGTTGCTTATTTACAGGCAAAGCTATAAATAGAATGTCAATGTAGCTCAATTAAAGCATCACTTCTGCTACTATTCAATATATAACATTGAGCTTATATAGACGATTCGTTTATACTTCATTCAATTATAGGATAGCGCAGTTGGTAAGTCATGTAGTTGAGGATACAAGGTGGATGGTTCAAATCTCGATTAATAAATGTTACATAATGTTTCTGATAAATCTTAATTATTAAATGTTACATAATGTTTCTGTTAATTTACATGTATAATAATATCAATTTAAATATGCATAGTTTAAAATGTCTATATCGTATGGAAAATCACACAAAAATACCAAAAAATTTTTTTTGGGAATTTAGATAAGTTGAACAATAGTTTTATAAAAGACACCACAGCTTTTAAATATGCTTAATGATGTTGAAGAAAAATTTCATCATTACTATTAATTAACAAGGAGAGAATATATTATTGTTAAAAAGATTCGATTAGCTCAACAAAGGTCACTTTGATTTCCGGAATCGCCCTCCAGTTCTGTGCAGCACTTAAACAGCAGTTATTCAATTATCAGCTGAACTCCATTGCTTAGAACTTGCTTCTTAAACATATGTAATTGGCAGTGTCCAAAAGCATTTGGCGATAGCTTAATAACTTCTCCAAATTTGTTGTGAATAATGCCTGAACAAAAGCTGTGATTGAAAATAGTTCAAGGATTATTCAACACACTGCTGAATTAAATCGTCATAATGATGTTTATTTAATGAGTGATTGTTTGTTGGGCAGTTGTCAGATCACTTAACTTTAAACACCCATTTGCAACTAATTGGCTTTCGCCCCTTTGGCGACTTCGGTGTCGTTTTTGATCAGAGAACTTATTCGTTGATGGCTTGCTTCCATTTTGGCCGAAGCTTTCTCATTTCGGCCACCGTACAAGTTAAATTCTCGACGAAACTAGAGACAATTAAGGCAAATCCTGAGTAATCTAGCTCATAACCCTCAGACCATCCAGACCATCAGGCACTCGTGAATTCACTGGGCCCATAACCTGATGGGAATCCGGGAAGCGATAATCGAATCGAACTTGACTAATCATTAACATTTCACTGGACACATAAGATTCACTTGATTTTGCAAAGCATTTTTCACTTCCTGATACACATGAAAGTTAAGTGAATATTTAGTGGATATTTTCCACTGATTATGTGATTTTTTTGGGTGTACAGTTTAGACGTTCGATGACAGCTTGCTGTCGAGGGGTTGATCGATGGGAATTGACCATCCTAAAGGCCCAAACGTAATGTGGACGGAAATGGAACGGAAACGGCAAGTTTGACAGTTGTCGTAAATGACGTCGATATGTCCAATTAGAATCTGCTTGAATCTAAACAGTTCTCTATCCGACAAACAGGTTTAGTCAGACTGGGCTATTCCGCTGCCGTCGCCGTTCCGCTTTCGCTATCACTGCGTTTGAGCCTTAACACCTGGCAGTCGTCAAACGTTCTCCGAACACTTTGATAACATTCGTCACGGTTGATTTGGCTATATTATTTAGTTTTGACTAGTCGGCGTGGGAATAAATTGGATATTGCCCAGGCTCGTGCAACATTTTGATACGCTGCTCTTCTTGTTTTAACGCCATTTTGAGAGCAAAATAGAAAATGACAAAAAGGAAATAGAATCAACATTCCAAACGCATACACCTACAAAATGAGGGATGTTCTTGTTTATTAAATACACGATTAAGAAAACTACGTCAAGAATCTCTAAATTTCTTGTTCTCGCAGGACAGTGCAAAATCATCCGAAGGATTTTGTTCTGAATTACCTGTAGTCACCTGTAGTTTTCATCGGGGGTGACAAGTTGAGACGGGACCGAGTTCTGGTCGGACTAAGCGGCGGAATTGGTCTTGGCTTATTTTTCAGAATTTTGGTCAACTTCCAAAAGGGTTTTGCACAATATGGCAGAAAGCAAATTGAAAATGCCTATTTCTGAGATCCATCATCCTGGCTTGAATAATTTTAATAAGGCAGTTTTTAATGGGTCTTAAGGTGAGGTACCGCGGTGCAATGAAATTGTCTTTGTATCGAATAACGGATTCCGATAATATACTTGGTAGTCCTGTCAAAGTTCACAGAATCACTCACCTGCTTTACTGAAGGAACGTGTTGCTCTCGGGCTCGGACAGTTCCAAGTTAACTTGGTCATAGTTGCGTCTGGTGATTCGATGCCGGTTGACCGAGAAGCCAGCTTCGGCCACCACCGAATAGTGGTTCAAGCTGAGCTCTTGGTGTACTACCGGCTAAACGATGTTATTGGTCATCTTGATGAGAAAAATGTCCAGAGTTGAGTTTAACAGACTCAGTATCGTGTAGTGACCCTCCTCCAGGTCATTTTGGATGATTGATCCGTTGGTGTTCCAACGAGTGTTCCTGCGTTGAGGTCACCAGCGGTGATGAATTGTCACTGCCGCCGAGTTAGCTTGGCGATGTTTTGCCGTAGA
The DNA here is from genome assembly GCA_034211315.2 of Aedes japonicus. NCBI lineage: Eukaryota > Metazoa > Arthropoda > Insecta > Diptera > Culicidae > Aedes > Aedes japonicus. The sequence goes on along the minus strand of JASCZW010010916.1, from coordinate 3,305 downwards.
TATGTGGCCGTTTATTTGGGGCATTAGGCCACGATCAAGACGATTGTTTTGAGCTGGAAACTCGGCAGCAGGCGGCAGTTGATGCTGTATTGCAATGCAATGACAATACCCAATCCTCTTGAATTGGTCCGATTGGTGATAATGCCAAAAACAACCAATCTACCAAACAGTCCAGAACTTCGGCCAATAGAGAAGTATTGGGCTCTAGTTATGCGGAACAAAGAAGAAAACAAATCACACCGATGATTTCAAGAGAAGATTGGGGTGTATCTTAGGATACTGTTCGGAACCTGATAGCGGGTGTACCACAGAAAGTTCTAGAATTTTACTGAAAGAAGGATTAACATCTTAGTCAACTATTTACAATGAAGATAAAACTCTATGTTTGTGACAAAAACAATCGGTTTTTTTTAATTATGGGAATATTTTTTTGCTGCTATTATTTTGGTGTCCGAAATTTAACGTGGACAGGCTTTAAGCTAGGAAACCATTGAAAATGTCAATAGAGTTCCAGGCAAAACCGGCCATAACATGTCGAAATTTGACACGAGCCGCTCGGTTCTGGACGATATTTCGCTAACGTATTCAGAATAACAGAATGCGTAATTTGACTTAAGGATATATTGTTCGGATTAAAGGGTAACTTTTGAGAAGGGCTTATGTGTATTTGATACACCAATTTGATGAAAAAGTAACTCTTAAATCGTCCGTTTTACAGAAAAAGTATCCGTAAAGAAATGGTAGAAAATCAAAATGTCCTTGTAAAAAGATAAACTAAAAAAAAAATTTTAATGAAAAAATCAAAATTAAAACATAAAATTCAAATTTCAAATATATGTTTTTTTTTTATTCAGAGGGTAACATTTGGACATAAAACCATTGTTCTAACCATAAGTAAAAAATTGACAAAAAACTGTTGAAAAAAAAGGAACTTATGGAAGATTTACATAAAATCAAATTATGTTTTTAACAAATACTTTTCAATGCCAGAAAATTTAATTTCTAATCATAATAATAATCTCCCTAAAAGTAACCGTTTTCGAGATATTTTGGATCTTATTTGATCAGTGCCTAAGAACTTTAGGAACAGGCCCGTTTCATAAATTAATCGCGATGTTTCATCAACAGAACTATGTTTTAAAACGCATGCAAAGTTTTGATAGGCTGCTCTTCTTGCTTAGATGCCATTTTGACAACTGGCAGAAACAAAACAGTGTCAACATTCCGTACGAATACACCGAATACAAAATGAGGGGTGGTCAAGTTTTTTGAATGCACGATTAAATAAAACAACGTCATATTTGAGTCGACCAATTTTTGACCGTTCCATCCATTACGAGGAGATAAACCATGTATAAACCCTTATGTGATCGACAGGGTACCCGGGTACCTTTTCATGTTTTACATTACTTAATTTCATAGTTTATTTTAAACTAGGAAGCTGAAATTTAGTGACATCCTTATTATAGTTGAAAGGCAACTTTTTACATAAAAACATTTCGTATAGTAGCAAGGGGTGCCGAAGGGGGGGGACCTTGATTTTTTTTACCCCTTAAGTGATCGACAGGGTACCCGGGTACCCACCAAATTCATATGATCATAACTCTGGCTTTTATTAACTGATTATTATTCTTTTGGCACCGTTCGATTCCAAAACTCATTGGCTTTATGGATATAATAGGCAATGACCATTTGAATTCATCTGGTTCCCGCAAATCCGGTTTACCGGGGCTGTGTTCCTGTACGGAGACACAATATCGAAACATCTATGGAATTTGCAAGAATGGATGTCGTAATGTTAGGAATAACTCCTAGAAACTATTGCTATCCTATTGTGGGACATATACAAACTTGTTCCTGGAACGGCCATTCTGTAACAGGTTCCTGTGGGGCCTCGATTGGCCATGAACATTTTGAGTAGAAACCCCTGGCAATATGGGTATCAAAATTCATGAAATTTCGCCAGTAGGATATTTCTCAACGTTTAGTGGCCATATGATGATTTGTTCTCGATCCGGTCAATCCGGAACAGGTTCCCGTGGGGCCTCGAGTGGTCATGAACATTTTCAGTAGAAACCCCCGGCAATATGGGTATCAAAATTCATGAAATTTCGCTAGTAGGCTATTTCTCAACGTTTAGTGGCCATATGATGATTTGTTCACGGTCCGGTCAATCCGGAACAGGTTCCCGTTGAGCCTCGAGTGGTCATGAACATTTTCAGTAAAAACCCTGTCAATATGGGTATCAAAATTCATGAAATTTCTCAAGTCCGACGACACATCATCAGATTGCTACTAAACGTTAAGAAATATCCTACTGGAGAAATTTCATGAATTTTGATACCCATATTGCCAGGGGTTTCTAAAGAAAATGTTCATGACCACTCGAGGCCCCATAAGATCTTGTTCCGGATTGCCAAGTCCGAGGACAAATCATCAAATTGCCACTAAACGTTAAGAAATATCCTACTGGAAAAATTTCATGAATTTTGATACCCATATTGCCAGGGGTTTCTACTCAAAATGTCCATGGCTAATCGAGGCCTCATGGGAACCTGTTCCGGATTGCCAAGTCCGAGGACAAATCATCAGATTGCCACTAAACTGGAGAAATTTCATGATACCCATATTGCCAGGGGTTTCTACTGAAAATGTTCATGGCCACTCGAGGCCCCACGGGAACCTGTTCCGGATTGACCGGTCCAAGGACAAATCATCAGATAGCTATAAAATGTTGAGAATAGCCACTGAGAAATTTCATGAATTTTGATACCCATATTGCCAGGGGCGAATGTTCTCACTGGGAACTGTTCGATAGCCAGAATCATCTGATTGCCACTAAACGTTAAGAAATATCCTACTGGTGAAATTTCATGAATTTTGATACCCATATTGCCAGGGCATTCTACTGAAAATGTTCATGGCCACTCGAGGCCCCACGGGAACCTGTTACAGAATGGCCATTGCAGAAACAAGTCGGCACATTGCCCACAATGGAATAGAAATGGATTCTTGAAATTATTCCATAGATTTTGACATCCATTTCCGGAAATTTAATATTTGTTTCCAAATAGTGCCTCCGTACCGGACCACAGCCCCGGTAATCCGGATTTACGGGAACCAGATGAATTCAAATGGTAATTGCTGATAATGTCCCTAAAGCCAATGAGTTTTGGAATCGAACGGTGCTAAAATAATTAAAATTGATCAATAATAGCCAGAGTTATAATCATTTGAATTTGGTGGGTACCCGGGTACCCTGTCGATCACTTAAAGGTGTTTTTTTTGTCGATCACATAAGGGTT